>CADEHL010001074.1:934572-1174572 GCA_902827135.1 Harpagifer antarcticus
GTGGATTTTCATTGACATTCTTTGGTCAATAGTTCAATCATGGCATAGAAAACAATCTAAAATTGTTATGAAATACATCGAGGCTGCCCAGAAATTAAGCTTTTACCCTTTCCTTCATGACAGTGACAGTATGCTGTCTGCTTAGTCTAGCACTTTCATATTAAACCCTGTGGGTGAGGCTTTGGATGTTAAGCTGTTGTTTGATAAAGATTGGCAAAGCGATATCCATATTTAGTGTGGTTTTATGTATAACATTACTGCAGGTACTTACTGGTCATGCCGGTTGTATTTTAGCATAACACTACAATGTCTATTAAAACAAGTTGTTATGTGTCTGTAAATGTGGGTTGTTGAAAAGTAAATGTAAATGTATACAAATTGCCACTGAAACAAATCAACAAGTCCTCCAACTCATACGACCAAATGGGCCGATTGTTCAGGCCCTTATTACGACCAAATATGTTGTTTGTTCAAGCACTTAATACGTCCTATAATTACGTTTTAAAGTTTTCGCCGTCTAGTGCTCCCTTTCAATGCTATCATTACAGATGGTCGTTTATTCACAAATAACCCTCTCTGTAAAATCCTAAATTGTAGGATAGTTTTTCCATTAAAACGCTTTTTGATTAGATTTCTAGCGAGAAGTGTATATTGTACTTTTAGAATCCACGTCCAGTCGATATGTAGGATCTATAGTTTGATAGATATTACGAAGATGATTTGAGGTATGCTGCAGCCTCCATGTAAAGTTACGGGTTGAAAACAGTATTTCCGGTCTCGACGTTTTCATAATAAAACCAATGATCAAATGATTTAACAGTGATATCTGCAGTATACTCATCAACTAAAAAACATCAGTTTATCCTTGTTTTATACGACATTTATAGGTTTAAATTGTGTACAATGCTTTTGTGTTTTTCCCATAGGTTTTTCTCTTTCGATTCTGAGAGACACCTTTCTTTTTTCAGAGGTTTTGATAGGCTAAAACATTGATTGTTTTAGCCGCAATGCATTTCGGGATATGGTGTTTATCCGATATGAAATCAGATTTTTTTTTTTTTTAAATAAAATAATACTTTATTCCGAGTGTTCTTGCTTTTCTCTTTGGAAGTCATCACATAACGGCATTGTAACACACGGTTTGGCTGCATTAAATATTACAGATCTGCCGTAGTTCTTTATTTATAGAGCCCTGATCAGAAGACCATTTGACAAACTGTAAGAAATGCCGCCAAAACTGAATACTTGACGTGGATCATAAATATATCAGCAACTACACAACATCTTCCATTTCTTTTCACACAATACGTCTCCTTGCAGTATCAACACTATTTCGGCTGACTTTTATATTTAATCCAATTGGTAGATAGGCTGTATTTACACCATAACGGTGCACAGCTGATAGAAAGGGACTTGTAGTTTTTAAAGATATTACTTACTACCTTTCCAACTCCTCATGCAGTTGACTGTTACAGGTCTATACATGTTCATGGTACAATGCATAAGCTTCGAATCGAGAGACTGAAACTGTATTTTCCTTTACCGTTCTGTTTTAATTTCACAATATAGTTAATAGTCATATTATGTTTGATATTATTATGTTTTATTAACTACACCACTGTTTTTTTAACCCGCACCGCCTAGTGGTTAAAGCACGTTATTGAATTTTATTGTTGAATATGTTTTATTTGATGAAAACATTTAAATATTAAGAGTAGCCTACATACAAAATAGGGGGAAAGTAGAAGGTCGATGATAGAAATATAGAATAGAAAATATCAAGAAGATACTGTAGTGATCTCTACAATAAAACAGTTTAGTGCAGGACGTCCAAAGATATTAACAGGAGGATGTGCAAAACAGACAAACTAATATGGATTTATTTAAACATTAAAGAATACTTTAAGTTAAGGTCTTCTTATAAATAACGTTGGGGGTATCCACAGATAAATATGAAGTCTGACAAAGTACTTAACGTCCAATATATTGCATAATTCATTTTGGCACTTGACAATCACTTTCCCTGAATTTGACTCAGGTGTAACTAAAGTCTGATTTAAGGGTTGTTTATATTTCACATCATTAATCAGAATCTGCAAAGTAACTAAAATAAATGTAGTGGAGTAAAAATACCAGGTTAACCTCTGAATTGTAGTGGAGTAGAACAAAGTAGTGCATGCTGCTGTAACAAAAACATTTCCCAACTTGGGATTAATAAAGTATATCTTATCTTATCTTAAGATGATCGATTGCAAAATGTGCCTCTGAACCTTGACAAGTGCATGTTTAAGGCTTATCAATGAACAACAAGAGGGGTCACAGACATAAGACCAGCTGTTAAATAAAGCTCGTCTGACCTTAGGTGTCATGTGGGTATATTAATTCACCCATTTATTAATTATATGTTTTAAATTTGACAACACCACTGTGTCTCGTATCCCCTAAACCTCCAGGGTGTACACAGTTTAATACTGGCAACTTCTAATTGTGGGAAATACGAAAACGTCTTATAAAGAGACGTGCCATAGTAGAACATGTTGTGAAACACACAATAGCCAACATGTGTAGTTCTGGGGGGGGGGGCTGGGCTGGACCCGTCCAATTCCAGTTTTGGAAAGTCTGCCGTGGTTCCATTCCATTTCATAGAGCTGCGACGCTCAGCGTAACCTTGTCGCACTGCCACTCCAACATCCAATCACAGGGCTTGATGACTAATCACGGGGTTTGTAAAGCAAGGCGGATGTTGTAGTCCCAAACGATAGCTGGGGATTCTGGGTAGTGTAGTGTCTTCGGGAACTGTAGTGTCTTAACTCCGAAAAAAACTATTGTTTCTCTGAATCGAAGGTTAAAAACACAAAAGCATTGTACACAATTTAAACCAATCAATATTGTGTAATTAACAAGGATGAACTGATGTGGATGAGTAATGCAGATATCACTGTGTAATCATTTGACAGTGAGAGGAATATATCCGGATTTATTATGAAAACTTCGAGACCGGAAAAACAGTTTTCACCCCGTGAGGGTTGACGCTAACTTTACATGGAAGCTGCATACACGTTATCCTGGCGAGACCTCAAATCATCTTCGTAATATCTATCAAACTATAGATCCTACACATCGACTGGACGTGGATTCTAAGAGTACAATATACGCTTCTCGCCAGAAATCGAATCAAAAAGCATTTTAATGGCCAATCTATTCCACAATTTAGGATTTTCCAGAGAGGGTTATTTGTGAATAAACGTCCCTCCGGAGCGTTTGCAATGAATGGGCCGGGAGCATGTTATAACAACATACACTTTAAAATGTGTCTCTGGGTCGAAATAAGGGCATGAACAATCGGCCTATATGGTAGTTTTTTGTAGGAGGACAGGCTGAAACAAATGTATAGTTGCTGATTTAGGGGAAATTGTGTCGGAGAGCGAAGGTAGAGAGAGAGAGAGAGAGAGAAGATTACAATTCTGGCCTCTTATTATCCACATTTTATATATGACTATGAGAGCCACTTCACCGCAGCAGGAGAGAAAATACTGCAGCAAATGAAAAGCTGCTAAAAGTCACTTTAAAGGAGCTCCATCAGAACGAGTCGAAGATAAAAGAGCAGCTATGCAATAACAGTAATGTGTTATTTTTCACATTATGTCTGAAAAAGATGTGTAAATCACATAAGCTCGTTTTAACCAAAGACCTTATTTCAGGCATCTAACCAAAACATTTTTCCAAAAAACATAGATTCGAGACGAGTGAACATGGAAATGCTAAAATGCTGACTCATTTCCAAGTTTGGGACTCATTCCTGCACCACTCTATAATTCGGATAATTTAAAGTAACACTTAACTTCAGATGTCATGGTCAATACTACTCTTTGAAAACATTGCTATAATAGCATATGTGGCTCTTGAGAAGCTTTTTCTTTGTATTCTGTTAAATCTGGATGTTACACATAACAGAAAGGCAAACTGGAGGTGTGTTTAAATGTCATTCTTGAACTTTTTTATTAGTTTGATTAAACAAACCTACAGTTAAAAAATCTGATCTTTCTTGAGTTTTTTATTAATATGAAATGGAGAGTTTGCTCAGTTAGTGTATTGTGATTGCATCTAATGAAACGCAAACTAATCTTTTCCTAACTGTTTGGTTTTGACTTAAAATCAACACAAATATATTGAAAAGGTATTCTGCTGATGAAACCAAGAGAAAGAGGTAAACGCTCTCCTTAAGTCAGCCATAAGTTGTTAAATCAGTAACAGAAGGTCACCAGTGCGATCCCTGCAGTCAACACATTGAAGCCCAAATTGCTTCCGTCGGTAGGTCTATGGTACGTCTATGGTTTGTATTGTCGGTTGGGATAAAACTGTCATCAAAATCATGTGTAATGTAAAAGTAGGGATCAATGCAAGAAGTTGTTGAATTGCATTATGGGACATGTAGGATCCAGTGTTTCTGGAGCTTGGATTCAACTAAGTTTACAAATCTGGATAACTCAGCCTGCTGCTTCTATTCATTTGCTAGTCCATTTACTTTGTCTAGGTGAAATACTTAATCTCTTCATCAGCCCTGTGGTCTTGTTGTACAGAAAACATACAGCAATATAAGCACATTCTGAATTTCTCTTTTTTTACATCCATTTAAAGGAATAGTCATCTCTTTGGTGATATGCTATATATGCCCCAGTCTTCAATACAGTCCCCTAAATACAGTTGTACTCCATCAGTTTACTGTCCTGCCGATACTTGAATATTCATAGCACAATGACATTTCCTTTTGCTAACAAAGACAAATGTTATTAGAACTCTTGCATTTTACATGGACTGATAAAAACATACATCTTCTTCTGTGCCTCTACATCAGGGATGGGCAAATGGCGGCCCCCACCTCCTCTTTTTGCGGCCCTCAGATTAATTTATAAACAACGTAATTAATAAAACATTTTTTTTTTAAATATATATATATTTTTTTACTTGTAGTAGCCTACTGATACCGTCCACTAGACTCCTAGTTACGTCGCGAGCTGCGTAGATGATTTAAAATACCGCGAAATAATCTGTGATGCGTTTGTGTGTATTGTGTTTGTTTCCCGGGGAAACCCTCACAAGAAACACCGGCTGTTGTTATGCCTGCTGTGACGTTAAGTTGCCTCTTGTAATTATGCCGTTCCAAGCTTAAAAGTTGTTTTTATCATCTGAATTTGGCGAAACAAGTTTAATATTCTAAAAACCAAGACTTTGTTTATTTGAAATCAGATGAAAACAAACTGTCACGGACCCTGCCGTGTTATCTATGATTACTACGCTTTTCATTCATAATTTCAGCGGGAGGGAGGGGGAGCGGCGCTGAGGAACAGCAAAGTGCGGGCTGACAGGTGTCTGTGTTGACATTCCCCTTATTGTGGAATAAGGGGAATGCAGAGACTGGCTACAAGTGTTTTAGGTTCAAGTTAGACAACTAATGTCTGGGTTAGTGTTCATGACTTCATGTGTATGTCATCTAATGGTTAATTTCAATACACACACATTTTCCGTGCTTTCCAATAGTTTAAAATAGTTTTATTCCACTGTTTAATAACCTGTTCAATACAAACATGCCACTTCATCAGTTCAAATGTCTGTGAACTGATATTTGTTTAGTGAGCTTATTAGAGGATGTTCCCATTTGTTGGGATGTCAATGAAGATGTCAGATTTAGTATATTTGTTAATAATTACATACAACACATGGAATTTTTGTGTGTGTGTGTTCCAAGTGAATCTGCGGCCCCCTGGTGGGCAGTACATCAATGATGTGGCCACCACCACCATCAAAGTTGCCCATCCCTGTCTACATCAATAAAGAAAGTGACAGAGGGGATTCATTTACGCCTCACTCATCAGAGCTCATTGAGAATAATCGGGCGTGACAGGCTTGTACAGGAACGGACACTGTGGGTGGGAAATATCCTTCAGTGATGAGATTCAATTTCACACAATGTCATACCCTCTGTGGGACGAGCATTGTCTGAGTGGAGGCATGGTTAACTGCACAGTCAACTGAGGACCGCTAAAAAGTGTCATTTTGAGTTTGATGGCTTAAAATGAAATGTTTCATCATTTATAGAGAACAAGGAAATGCATCATTCTTTTTCCAAATGCTGGTGCAATGACAGCTTGTTTGAGTCAATGGAGAAAATGGAGGACAGTGAGATAGAGGAAATGAAAGACAACATATGTAATTCAGAAAGAAATCAAAGCTTGGTTTTCAGCAGAACATCTAGGAAAATGGAATGTACAATTTTAGTTAATCAGTATACCTATGACAGTAAACCATTAACAATGACAGCTCTGATTAGATGCTAGCCAGTTTCTATGGAGATAACACAACATTCAATATGACTTTATCACTGCAGGTGCTAAAACAGTGAGTTGATAAATAACACAAGCTTCACGACTACCGTCACCTGTAGTCTCAATGCCCTCCACCAGTTAATAAAAAAATCAATGAGTTACATTTCAGAGGGAGACTTGTACATTAGGTACATTAGTGGCCCATGGTGGTGGTGGGGTTATGGTATGGGCAGGCGTATGTAATGGACGACGAACACAGGCCACTCGATTCACAACATTACCCTAACCCTACCCCTAACCCTCACACCAGATACTGCCTGGTTTTCGGACCCCCCCCAGACCCCCCCAATAATGCAAAACTGCACGTTTCAGAGTGGCCTTTTATTGTGGCCAGCCTAAGGCACACCTGTGCAATAATCATGCTGTCTAATCAGCATCTTGATATGCCACACCTGTGAGGTGGGATGGATTATCTCAACAAAGGAGAAGTGCTCACTATCACAGATTTGTTCAGATTTTTGAACAATATGTGAGAGAAATGGTTATTTTGTGTATATAGAAATTTGTTTAGATCTTTTAGTTCATCTCATAAAAAATGGGAGCAAAAACAAAAGTGTTGTGTTTATATTTTTGTTCAGTGTAGTATCTTATAACTTCTACATTTTGATATCTTTGGTATCACTTAACAAAGGGTTTTTAAAACTGTGAACACTCGTAGCGGACTGTCAGTTTTGTCTGTCTTGTGTCTGTGTTAATTAGCCTGGAATAAGAATCAATTTATGGTCTTATTCATTGATTTCTTCTTCATTTAGTCCAACATAATTTCACTGTTATTGCCTTTCATCATCTCTCTGGCATTGTTAACAAAATGTCACTTGGTAAACTCAAGCTATCATTAGCCACACGGTCATACGTGTTAAGCTCTAGGCAGCAACATCCTTGTGTGTTTCATTATTCTAGAAATCATCTTTATAATTAGGAAGCTGACAGGAATCTTGGAACATTTATTTTCATATAAACCTTGTCTCAATGTAGTGTATCCACCCAGTACCAGATCATTAGATTCAAATTAGTTATTTGTCACAGCGTTACCCGTCTATCTTTCAGATGATAACATGTGAATCTATCAGATGCATCTTTACTCACACATAATTTAGCAGTACATACACATAATTAACAGTTTGGCATGGGAATGACATTGAGAAATCACTTCTGTGGGTCACATATTGTGTATTGCCTCACACATTGAATTATACAATGAGATTGATTATGCAGTCTGCCTCCATGAAGGCTGTATCGCAGCGTCCTGGGAAGTGAGAATTTTGAATAGGGATGTGATTAGAATTTCCTGAAAGATGTTGGATGCATGTCAGAAGTGACATATTGCAAACCGATGTGAGTGTGAGCACGTTGTGAGCTTGAATAAACTCACATATCCAGAGGTCTGTCATTCTGCTCCACTGCTGCCTGCAGCTCCTTCCTTTCTCTGCCTGGGAACAATCAGCAACTCCATGTGATGAATCCTATCTCAACCAACACATTCACTGCTTCCCTTCTTGAGCCATCACAATCCAAAACATGGAACATATTGACCAACAGGCTTCTCTTTCAGTATTTCAGACAAAGGCCAATGGGGAAGCTGGCTTCTGTCGGGATTTGAATAGTCACCGTGTAGCATCTCTGTGATTTATATCTGAGCTGAGTCTCAGCTCGAGGTGTGAGAGCGCTAACTGTATACTTCTGTCTGCCATGTAACTGTAAATACCATGTAACTGTAAATACTTATTACAATAATAATGAAATACAAATACAGATTAAAAAAGCTTGGATGGTTTGAGGGGGATGAGTAAAACATGATGACAGTTACTGATTGGAACCAGACTTTTAATCCTTTAACTTTTACAATTATGTTGGACAAAAGTGCATCCATAATGTTAAAGGGCAAATCACACTGTTGAAATACACTCTCAAAAAGATTAAAATAATCTATTCAAATTTGATATTTATGTTGGCTTTTCGGCGGCAACTATTTTACTTAAAAAATAGTTAATAATTACTTACATTTTTTCAAAACTTAGTATTTAAAAAATTATCTTTGAGCTTAATGCAGGAAATTTCCATGTTAATATCAACAGCATTTTGTGTAGAGTGTCAGCTTAATGTACTCAAGTCAAAAGTAAAAGTATTCATTGTGCAGAATGCCTTTGTAATTTTACAACATTATTTTAAGCCATCCTAAAAAAGTCAGTAAATGTTTTTGTTTTTTGAATGACCACATTTACATAGTCAAAATGTGCTTTTGTTCAGCCTCACAATGCTATTGAGTACATTACATTACATGTCACTTGTTAGAGGCTTTTATGCAAAGCGACTCACATACTGTGGACAATCCCCACAG
Organism: Harpagifer antarcticus; assembly: GCA_902827135.1. Taxonomy (NCBI): domain Eukaryota; kingdom Metazoa; phylum Chordata; class Actinopteri; order Perciformes; family Harpagiferidae; genus Harpagifer; species Harpagifer antarcticus. The sequence goes on from CADEHL010001074.1 coordinate 943,294, forward strand.
GAGCAATTTGGGGTGAATGCTGACTGCAGTGGGACTGGAACTTGCTATCCCCTGATTCAAAGTGCAGCGCACTAAGTTCAGCGCACTATTCCACTGAGCCACAGCCTCCCCTAGTAAATGTGTTTATAGGTCATGCCCTCTGGCCATACACTCACACATCTCCCGAATCTTCAAGCGAGCAACATCTCTTTGTTTTATTGGACTGGATTAGTCAGATTCAAGTAAGTAAAATGCCTCAAATGTTTTTTTTTTTCATTATTACAATGTCTAGAACATGTACATATTCAGTTATTGCGGAATATATTCATCAAATTAGATTGTTAGCAGCTTATGTCTTTGCTGCAATATTACATACCTGGGTCAGTGTGGTAGTCAAAATAGCATGTGCACCTGTCATGGAGATTGCCCATCTTATATGTTCACATATGGAAATAAAACACAAATAGAAATATAATGTCTTTGATAATTCACTATAACTAAGTTCTAAATGTGTCCTCTGTTAAGATGTTGAATTAAGACCAGAATTTAATAATGTGTGGGCAAGTAACTTCCAAAATGTAATACAGTACATATTACTTATTACTGTCTTTTTTAAGTAATAGGCTACGTTACATTGCAATATTACTGTCCCTGAAATGTAATGAGTTACACTACTTATATATTACTTTTGAGTTACTTTACCAAAGTACCGCAAAAAAAATGGCTAGGTATTTTAAATGCTAAAATGTAGTTTAGTGCAGCTTATTATACATCCAGTGAAGGGAAATGTGGTATAGCATAACAACTGTGTAGGCCCTTAAGGCTACTAACAACTTGTATTACACGGCTTTTTTAATTTTTAATTTTGTCTTTATTTATTCAGGTGTAAAATCTCATTGAGACACAAGGTCTCATTTTCAGGCTTAGTTGAATACTCGATTCTGATAGTAAATTCTTAACATGTGACATGTTGTTAATACAGTACAGACAGTGGCGGCCGGCCCATAGGGGCGCCGCCCCCCCGCTTCCCACATTAAAAATAAAACAAATAAAAAAATATATATTTAAAAAATATATTTTTTATTTTTAATAAACAAGGTAAATATTATATAATTGGTATCAGTAAAATGTATAACCTACACTAAAATCTCGTTTAAAATTGTGTTATGATGTCTAAAGTTACTGATAAGTCACATGTTTCCTGCCTGGCCTTGCCCGTGTATCATTAGCCTCTCTCGTCTGGGCGCTATGCACAGCGCCCAGACGAGAGTGCAGCAAGTGCAGCAGAAGCCAACTGTTGCTATCTTTAAACTATGCTGCCGAAACATAATTTCAGCCAATCAGCGTCGACAAATCTGATGGTCACAGGGGCGCCTACGTCAGCGCCCGGTGCAGTCTGTGAGTTGTTTGGACTCGTATCCAAGGAGACAAAACAGGAAGCTGTCATACACTCTGGAAGCTATCATGAGCAACTATTATGAAAACTCAGTTTTTGACATAAAATGGAATTATGGATTATCAATCACTTTTTCAAAGTGACAGACACATTGGATTAACCTTCAGCCACGTTTTTCTCGTTTTTTGATCAGAATAACAGCAAAAGGTGAGCATATCTCCGTGTTTTGCTACCTAAAGCTACGTTGTGTGATGTCTGTATTTGCTTCCCCTGTCGTGAGTTCTGATCGCTCAGTGATGATACTTATATTTCTAGAATCTGTGGAATCTCAGCTTGTTAGCTAAGCTTGTTTGTGCATATCCGATAAGTATATCGATTGATTTATACCTAGAGTGCGTTAGCATTTTTTCGCTCAGGGCCCATTTAGACGCTTCTTGTGAGACTTGTGTTTTGTTTCGGTAAATATGGTTCATATCATCAGTTACCTGAGTTTCTTCCTTAAATGAGTAGGACACATGAATAGTATATTACATTTTAAGAAGCCCTGAGACACAGTTTCGTGAGAGAAAAACGGGAGGGGAAAGCCCCTTAACAGGTTAAATGGGAATTAAATCATTTTAAGTAATTTTGAGTGTTCCCAAAGCCCCGGTGTTCTGCAGTTTGTGTGGGCCTACTGTACCAACACACTCTCACTCCCTAAGCGTCCAAGAGTGACGTTTGGTCAGTGTCCGTGGCATCCAGTTGTGACGCTCCAAGGCTCCTTCAGCGTCATAAAGGGACGCAAATAGCTTTCAACTGATTGCAATGTATTCCCATCTGCGGCGGGATTTGACGCTCATGGAAGCACGGCATTCGTTTGTGTCGGCTGCCCTTAAAGGCAATGTGAGGGTCCATTAAGTATTCCCCTTACTGTCGATTGATTTTACAGCGATATTTGCACTACTCATCGACTAAAAAACACCAGATTATCCTTGTTAATTACACAACATTGATTGGTTTAAATTGTGTGCAATGCTTTTGTATTTTTCCCCTTCGATTCGGAGAAACAAATATTTTTTCGGAGTAAAGGATGGCAGAACACTACACTACCCAGAATCCCCAGCTATCGTTTGGACTACACCATGTGCTCTGTTTGACAAACCCCATGTGATCTTCAAATTTCTCCCTGCAGGAAAAAAAAACATGGCCGAACTTCGTTTTATTCTCGGTGGAAAATGCCTATTTTAAAGTTAGTTTGGCCATTAAAATGCGTTTTGATGTCATTTGATGCGAGAAATATGAGTTGTTATTTCAGATTATGTGTGCAGTGGATGTACATGATCTTTAGTTTGCTAGTTATTACGAAGATTACTTCAGGAAATTGCGTCCATACGTTTTCATTGTTACCAAGGTGGTTGCTAGGGACGCTGCTATCGATATTATTTCTGTTATGTTGTGTAACTGTTTAATGGTGTTATCTTTATTGCTACCCCCTTCCCCGTCAACGTATAGTGTTGGTCCACAGCGCAAACATATTAGTTTAACAAAATCCGCATCTAAAGATAGCCTACGTTATTTTCCCCTGTGCAATTCCAGTCTCACATCTCACAGCACATCGTCATTAACAAATACCAGAAACAGACCGAAAACATTTAAAAAAAATTAAATAATACTTTATTCCGAGTGTGCTTGCTTTTCTCTTTGAAAGTCATCACATAACGGCATTACATATTACATATCTGCCGTAGTTCTGTATTTATAGAGCCCTGATGAGAAGACTTCTAGACAAACATGAGGAACTGAAAACGTGACGTGGATCATAAACATATCAGCCATTAAACAACATCTTACATTTCTTTTCACACAATACGTCTCCTTGCAGTATCAACACTAATTCGGCTGACTTTTATATTTGATCCAATTGGTAGATAGGCTGTATTTACACCATAAAGGTGCACAGCTGATATAAAGGGACACCTAGTGGTTAAAGCATGTTATTGAATTTCATTATTTTTATTATTAGATATTAATAGGATCCCTATAAAGTATATTCATTACTCGTTATTCTCTACTAATAGTTACTTAAAGACTGTATATAATGATTATTTTGCACATCCCTTTCAAGATTTCAAGATTTCCTAAGGTTTATTGACATATCATATAGGCCTACACAACTACGGTGTAGTTATGCATTGAATGAAAAACTTGGGTCGCAGGTTCCTCAATAGTGCATTACAAGACATCTATCAATATTTGTGCATACCTCCAGCAATGTTAACTATGTTGAAGCACTTATTTTAACTGATTTTATAATGTATTATACACTTATAAGATGTATGTAGATATTTCATCTCCGGCCTTGTCAGGTATTGAACAATCAATAAATAAAGAACACAGAATTGTTAAATATAAAACACAGAATTTGTGTGATTATACTAAATGATTTACAAATAAACACCACTGCATATTTACAGTACAACTGTTACACATGCTGATGTAACGCAAATGTTCCAACTTGGGATCAATAAAGTATATCTTATCTTAAGCTGATCGATGGCTACTGCCATATTTGCAAAATGTGCCTCTGAATCTTGACAAGTGCATGTTTCAGGCTTATCAATTAATGTAATGTAATGTTATCAATTAACAAGAGGAGGGGTCACAAACATAAGACCAGCTGTTAAATAAAGCTCTTCTGACCTAGCTGGCATGTGTATATATATATATTAATGCTGCCCATTATGGGCACAAGCAATTTTCATCCATTTATTAATTATATGTTTTAAATTTGAGTGTTTAAACCAGCATGTGTATTTCTGGGGACGGGGTGGGGGAGGGGGGGATGCGGTGAACCCGTTCAAATTCAGTTTTGGACAGTCTGCCGTGGTTCCATCCCATTTCAAGTGCTGTTCGAGGCTCGGTGTAACCCTCGGAGCACACTCTCCAATCACAGAGCTTGAGGACTATCACGGGGTTTGTCAAACAGAGCACATGGTGTAGTCCAAACGATAGCTGGGGATTCTGGGTAGTGTAGTGTCTTCTGCCATCCTTTACTCCGAAAAAATTATTGTTTCTCCGAATCGAAGGGGAAAAATACAAAAGCATTGCACACAATTTAAACCAATCAATGTTGTGTAATTAACAAGGATAATCTGGTGTTTTTTAGTCGATGAGTAGTGCAGATATTGCTGTAAAATCAATCGACAGTAAGGGGAATACTTACTTCCGGATGTACAATTCTCCGTTATCCAATGAGAATGGACGCTCACATTGCCTGTAAGGGCAGCCGACACAAATGAATGCCGTGCTTCCATGAGCGTCAAATCCCGCCGCAGATGGGAATACATTGCAATCAGTTGAAAGCTATTTGCGTCCCTTTATGACGATGAAGGAGCCTAGGAGCGTCACAACTGGATGCCACGGACACTGACCAAACGTCGCTCCTGGACGCTTAGGGAGTGAAAGTGTGTTGACTGTACTGTTGCACAGTTTATACTGTAGAAACTATGTCCAGGAAAAGGTGTTTGGAAGTTTTGGAAGATTCATAGCTAACCACACTGAAGATTATGGAGGTATTGATCACGAGAAGTCATAATTTAAGGGGTCTTTTCTCCATTTTTTTTTAACGGGGGAGCATCCCCCCGGACCCCCCTAGTATTGTTTGGTCACCATTTCCACAGCCCCACCTAAAATATTTTCCACCAGCCGCCACTGAGTACAGACCACTGTCAAGGACTATATGAAGGTTGCTAAAAAAACAAAACACCATTTCATTTCGGGTTCAAATGAGTTGTAACTGCGTTACTGAGAATTGTAACGGGTAGTATATTACTCAAATTTCATTAGTAATGCGTTACATTACTTCGTTTCAGCAAAATGTTACTGTAACCCCATTACTTTTGTAACACGTTACACCCAACACTGTAAATTAATACATTATTTCTGATAGCAGTATGTGAAATTATATCTCTAGCAATATTTTAAACTCTACTTGTATCTTATCAGTTAATTAGTTACACAAATACATTTAACTCTTCTCTGGTTGTGCAGAAACAGCTATTTCTGAAATGTTTGGGACACTTGAATGTAGTGTGATAATTAGCCTATTATCATTAGCCAGACAGCATTGTGTGACTTGGTGAACTGGTTTATCTGCATGTGTGGGTGTTGGTATTCCTTTTATTATGATAATAGACAGTATTGTATGACTTGTTGCATTGGTTTACCTGCATGTACTGTATCGGTGTAGGTATTTCTTTTATTTTGATAATATGCTAAGCCAGGTAGTATTGTGTGACTCAAGTGTACAATGTAAATAGGATTCAGATGCTTGTTGCATCGGGACACCTGGAAGGGGGTGGTGCATGCATTCCTTTTAGTATGATAATAGGCTAAGCCAGACAGAATGAACACTTGTCCCACCTCCCTATCTATTCCTTCAGGTAATCTATTACAAAATAATATGCATAAGTATTATTGATACATGTTTATTAAATATTTTTTCCATTTCAGAATGCCACCAGCAAAGAGAGGTCCTGGATTCCGTGTGCAGGATTTGATTGCTGCCATCCAAAAAGGAGAAAGTGATTTTGAGCTGGAATCAGAGGACAGTGACACTATGAGTGACGAAGAGGCAGATGAAGATGCCTGTGGACAGTGGACAAGTGGACAAGGAAAACCAACAACCCATTGACCGCCCAGTCAGTGATTATGTGGACATCGAGCCCCAACCAAATAAACAAACCAAACCCTGTGACAGATATCGCTGGCTGAAAAAAGATTTCATCAGTCCCAATACGGATATTGAAAAAAAAACAGCCCACACACCTATCCATCATCAAACCGTGGGGTCTTAATTCATTACGTGTTGATTTCTATTTTCTATCAACGGGGGAGTACTTCAGGAAAGTCGACGGGGGGGGGCTAATGGAGTACTTCGTGACCACAGAGTGTTAACTTTGTGATCAGCTGTTTTAGCGCAGTTCTCCAGTGAAGGGGGGGGGGGGGGGCGGAGTCTCCCTCCGCAGCCGGTTGGCGTAGTTTTTTGGCACTATTCAGTTGTACGGACCAACGTTAACAGCAGCCCTGTCTGTGCACACGGAGACCGACTCTGTCGACACACGTGACTGTACTTATTTCAGATTACGCACATAACCTGCGTACTGTTAGAAATTATTATTATTTTTATTATTTTTCACTGTTCTATATGATAGATTTCATGCATTTTAGAATCATTACTATTTTAAAATGGGTCGTTTCTTTTCACTTTGTAAAAACAAGTGCCTTAACACTGAGCCTGGTATGAGAACGGTTTCTGTGAAAGGAGGGAGGAAGAAATGTTCTGAAACCAAGCCATTGCTGCTATTTTGAAGAATGATATTGAATGTTAACACTAAAAGTTATGCACAAGGGAAAACTTTTATGTTTGAACACAGTCAAAGTATTTTTGTATTTTTGTAAAGTTGAGGCTATTCGAACCATTCAATTTTGATTGTATGTTTTTGATATGAGTTATGTACTATGCAGAGTTCAGATGAAGAACTCATTGATTTCAGTATTATACACACCTTTTAGGTGTGTAAGGAGGGACTGTTAGAAATTAAAATCAATGTTTAATAGCATAATGTAGTTTAAACATACCGTCAGTTTAAATGCTATTTTATTCTGGAAAAAACGGGAAGTTCTCAATACCAAGCTTTTATTCTGAAAATCCTTCATCACAACATCCGGGACTACCGTCCATTATTATCACTAAAGTGCCTATTGACGCCGTTAACATGTATTACATATAAAGTTATAAAAGAGTTAAGGAAGAGACAAGGCGTGTTTAGATATATTGAATGTACAATGTCTGTATCGTCTGATATGCATAACGACGGACATTAAAACGTTGGAGAGCCGGCCTGCAGGGAGGAGCCAGCAGAGGATATAAATATAGCCCACGTACGGCGGTTCGGTCTCTTTCTTCACCTGGCAGGAGCCAGAGACACAGCTGTGATTCTGTCGGACAATATTCTGTTTGTAACATTACCGCGCCTTTATTTGAATTAAAGTACCAATTTGAAACCATCTCAGAGACTCCATTTAGTCTCCTTTTTAAGCTTCTCTCCTGGACGCGAGAATTATTACACAAACAACAGTACCAGTTATGTGCACCCCTGTACTACAGCATAAGTATTCTCCGTTGGCACTTCCTGCAACAACACCACGCCGTTATCTTGATTCTGATTGGCCAGAAGACATTATCAAAGATGTTCTATTGAGAAGACGATCACTACGTGACAAAAGTTTCAAAACCGTTTCTGGTCTTCGGTATTTCCAGACAAGTGGCTGCTGAAATCAATCTGACTAACTGCTGTCTGTGCAATTTACTCCTCGAGTTGGCAGACTTTATTTTGCTTACTTTAACATCATTTTTCATGGTGGGGCTAAGCCATTTCTTGGTATGGGTGTAGCCTACCCCAGCCATACCCTGGCCCTGCCACTGGTGGGATGTATGGGGCGGGCCATTCTGCACGCGTTAAATGCGTTAAATATTTTAATGTAATTCATTCAAAAAATTAATTACCACCGTTAACGCGATAATTTTGACAGCATTAATTTATATACAATGTAACTTCAATTGTCAAATAAGGTCAGTAGAAGTACTAAGTAGCAGAAGATGGGAATACTCAAGTAAAGTACAAGTTCCCCAAAATATACTTTACTTACTTGAGTTAATGTACTTACATGTAGTTACATTCCACCACTACTCAGTTCCACTAAAGCTATATATTTTTCTACTTGCCCAAATTGATTAGCTCTATTTACAATGACATCTTCCAGAAGGCGTTGAAACTCTCCAAAGAACTACAGAGACCAGGTTGCACTACTGTATCACTCTATCTGTGAACCATGGTGTGTGGGCCAGACATTATGAAGTGTGTGTGTGTGTGTGTGGCCTAGCATTACTATACTTGTGGGGACCTAAATCTGTTTACACAGTCACGTGTGGGGACTCGCCTCCCTTATGGGGACAAATTGGAGGTCCCCATGAGGGGAATCATTAATTTTAGGGTGAAGATTTGGTTAGGTTTAGGATTAGCGTTAGGTTAAGGGTAAGGGTTAGGGTTAGGCATGTGTTGGTTATGGTTAAGGTTAGGATAAGTCTCCAGGAAATGCATGTAAGTCAATGTAATGTCCCCTGAAGTGATGTATACATGGTAGGTGTGTATGTGTGTGTGTGTGTGTGTGTGTGTGTGTGTGTGTGTGCAACCCAGTCTCATGGCATTTCGTGTTCACCAACACGATTTTTAATCTATTGATTCGTGTTCACCAACACGATTTTCCCCTTTTTTTCGTGTTGCACAGCACGATTTTAAAAGCAATGTATTTCTACTGGTAATGTGTTTCGTGCCTGAAGCACGTCTTTTTGTCCGGTCAGGTCGTGGAAGACCGGAAGCTGTGTGGTTCATAAAAACATGTTCTTACTCAATATCAAGCCACAAGTATTGCTTTTATTTTAAATCGTATAATTTCGGACTTTGTTCTTTATTTATAGAGCCCTGATGAGAAGACCTTTGGAAAAACTGAAGAAATGCCGCCGAAACTGAATACTTGACGTGGATCATAAATATATCAACAATTAAACAACATCTTCAATTTCTCTTCACTCAATACGTCTCCTTGCAGTATCAACACTAATTCGGCTGACTTTTACATTTGATCTAATTCATAGATGGGTTATATTTAAACCATAACGGTGCACAGCTGATATAAAAGGACTTTTTAAAGATATTACTGATTTGAATTGAATTTTGAATGTAAGAATGTAAATACTGAGTCTGAAATAGTATAGCAATATGCTGTAAAATTATGTAAACGCATGAATAAAACTACACATCTTCAGATGTTGTACATACATAAGTGTCCTACACTAATAATACAACGTTATTATGTGTGTACCTTGTGTGCACCGCCTAGTGGTTAAAGCACGTTGTTGAGTTATTGTTTTTATGTGTTATATTTGATTAAAAACATATTAAGAGTACATATTTTCATAGGGGGAAAGTAGGAGGAGGTGCAAAAACAGAAAAACGAATGAACCTTTATTTAAACATTAAATAACAGATTAAGGTCTTCTTGTAAATAAGAAAAAAGCTTTGGGGGTATCTATCAACAGATAAATATTAAGCCTGACAAAGTACTTAACGTCTAATATATTGCTTTCCTGCTATGTTAACTTTGTTGAAGCACTTATTTTAACTGATATTATACATATGGATTATACTCTTATGTAGATAGAATAAGAAATGTGCAGAATATGACAGTTTAATGATGGAGGTATGCACACATATTGATAGATGTCTTGTAATGCACTGTTGAGGAACCTGTGACCCAAGTGTTTCATTCATTGCATAACTACACCGTAGTTGTGTATATGATATGTCAATAAACCTTTGAAAATCTTGAAATCTTGAAAGAGATGTGCAAAATAGCAATTATATACAGTCTTTAATGAACTATTAGTAGAGAATAACGAGTAATGAATATATTTTATTACTCGTTTCCATTCATGTCAATTGCAGATAAATGTTTAGTCTTCTCAAGCACCAACTATCAAATATCTCTCCTGATTGTTGGCACTTAACAATCACCTTCCCTGAATTTTACTCAGGTGTAACTAAAGTCTGATTTAAGGGTTGTTTATATTTCACATCATTAATCAGAATCTGCAAAGTAACTCAAATAAGTGTTGTGGAGTAAAAATACCAGGTTAACCTCTGAATTGTAGTGGAGTAGAATTACAAAGTAACAATGAGCTGTCATGTGGGTATATAGTAATGCTGCGCATTATGGACACAAGAAATGTTCACCCATTTATTAATTATATGTTTTACATTTGATAACACCAATGTGTTTAATACTGGCAACTTCTAATTGTGGGAAAAACGAAAACGTTCAGTAGAGACGTCCCATAGAACATGTTGCGAAACACAATAGCCAGCATGTGTAGTTCTGGGGGGGGCGTTCGATTCCAGTTTTGGATAGTCTGGCGTGGTTTTGTTCCATTTCAAACAGCTGTTTGACGCTTGGCGTAACCTTGGCGCACTGCCACTCCAACATCCAATCCCAGAGTTTGAAGATTAATCACGTGGACTGTAGTCCTAAACGATAGCTGAGGATAATGGGTAGTGTAGTGTCTTCGGCCATCCTAGGCCTACGTCTGTTTCCGGTTATTTTTATTTTGAAATTCAGTTTGAACCGTGTATTACAATGCCGTTATGTGATGACTTTCAAAGAGAAAAGCAAGAGCACTCGGAATTAAGTATTATTTTATTCTTTTAAAATGTTTTCCGGATTTCATATAATATAAACACCAAATCCCAGTATGCATTGCAGCTAAACCATCCAATCAGCGAGTTTAAACCATAGCTGAGGATCTTGGGTAATCGCTCGAAATACCTACGTCTGTTTCCGGTTATTTTTATTTTGAAATTCAGTTCCTGACGGACGCCAAAAAAGCCCGAGATTATGAAATTAAACCAATAAATAAAAGCAATGATAATTGTGTGTTATTAGTGAGTAAATAACAGTGTGTTATTTTGAAAAGAATAACAAATTAAAGGAAAAAAGATTTAAAGGCTCTGAGCCCCATTTCTTTTCCTCACAGACGGCAACAAAAGTCAGAAATTATACGATTTAAAATAAAAGCAATAATTGTGGCTTGATATTGAGTAAGAACATGTTTTTATGAACCACACAGCTTCCGGTCTTCCACGACCCGACCGGAGAAAAAGACGTGCTGCAGGCACGAAACACACTACCAATAGAAATACATTGCTTTTAAAATCGTGCTGTGCAACACGAAAAAAAGGGGGAAATCGTGTTGGTGAACACGAATCAATAGATTAAAAATCATGTTGGTGAACACGAAATGCCATGAGGGTTGGTGTGTGTGTGTGTGTGTGTGTGTGTGTGTGTGTGTGTGTGTGTGTGTGTGTGTGTGTGTGTAAATGTTTGGCCTATAGGCCGGAGTGTTATTGCTGATTCAGCTTCTAGCAAAGAACAGATTGTCTCAGAGGAGATTCTAATTAGGGTTGGGTCCGGTTCTCGGTCAGAAATGTGAATTTCGGTTCCGCTTTTCGATGCCTGAGGAAATGTTTCTCACGCTCTCTGTAGCCTAATGTATGACTGCGGCGGGGCGGGAAATGTAGCGTTGTACCTACACTTCCTACAGCGTAACCTGAGACCAGGACTGGCCCGTTGCACTGGCATTATAGATGTTCGCCTAGGGCGCCAGATCTGTGGAGGCGCTGCGCTGACAGCTCTGGGAGGGAAAACAAATGTTTTGACCGTTGGTGCTCATCCTAATTTTCGGCCTTGATGTAACAACATTCATAATTAAGTAAATGTAACACCTTTTTCACCCCGGTTACACGTTACATTCGCCCTGTACGATGGGCACTGCAAGTGATGAAAATGGGGGATGTTGGCTTATCTGGCACCCGCAGCTCACAGCCAAAGTGCGAGTGAGCGAGGGAGAAAGGGAGGGTGCACTGGAACCGGCGCAGTTGTTATTAGCATCTGGTGCTAGCTGCTCTAACGGAAGAAGATGTTTCTACAATGATGTGGAGAGAGAGTCCTCTCCAGTCAGACTGAGGCTGATAACTTCAGCTCAGTGAGGTAAAGGACTCGGAGTGTTTAGATAGTTCACTTTAGTCTAAGTTATCTCAGTGGGTCTCAAACGTTTTGATCACAATTTATGTAAACACATATTTCCAAGGCACTCCTTTATACTTCTTGGGATAAAACAGGTTTGAAATCATTCCAATGTATACTATAGGACAGTAAACCAGACATATCGTTTTAAACTGGAGAGATAAAAAAATATTCATAAATAAAATAGTAAAATAAGATATGAATGAACAACAAAAATAAAATACGTTACATGTATTTGTTATTGGCTATGGGTTATTGGTTATGCTCACATACTTATTTAATTATTCAAATGTAAACCGATCTTTTTCATATGGGTGTTTAGAGTTGTACCCCCTAGATCTAGTCTCTAGTAATTCTGCTTAAAGTGCACCAGATTGAAGCATTTTGCTTTAAAATGTTCAAACATTTCTTCCTGGTATGCCTGAGAGGCAGATATGCTGGTTTTTCTCAACAAGAACTTAATCATTTTTTTTACCCTGCCCCTCAAAGAATCGGAATTGAGAACCGTTAAGAACCGGAATCGAAAAGTAGAATCGGAATCAGAATCCTGGAAACTCAAACGATACCCAACCCTAATTCTAATAGAACAATATGTGGAAAAGCTAGAGAGAGAGAGAGAGAGAGAGAGAGAGAGAGAGAGAGAGAGAGAGAGAGAGCAGTATTTGCAGACGAGAACATTGAGTTTTTGAGTGTTGATTCTCACTTTTAAAATCAATCTGCTCCTGCAAACTAACATATTCAAACAGAGACCAAAACACTCACAAAGAGCATAAACGGACTTCAAAGGTCACCTATCATGCAATATTTAGGCAATAGCATAGGTCTCAGATATATAAAAATATATAAAAAACATGTCTATGAAGTGTTATGCTCAAAATACCAAACAGATCACCCATTCTAGCCATGCCTCATATCCCTCTATTTCACTTTCTGTTACTAAAGTGCTGATTCGGGGATAACGTTTTTTTAAAAAAAAGGAAAAAAAAGAGGGGGCAGAGCTTATAAAATAAATGCTGCGGTGATGAAACGCCATAACCACATCAAGGATCATTTCTGAAACATTATGGAGCTCAAAAGCTTTCTCTCTGGTTTACCACAAGGTGAGTTCCTTTGTATTTCCTGCTTCTTCACACATGTGCTCTCTGCAGTACTGGTTAGCTCTGAGTGTTAGCGATGCTTGCTAATGTAAACAAAGGCCATATTACGTCCAACACACGTCGGGCATTGATTCTGATAGCGAGTTTCTGATAGGGCCGTGGGTCGATATGACGTAAATAACGTCGTATCGGATGGCAAATCTAGATCAGCTCGTTGTAGCCCCATTTTTCTGAGATTTGCACACGGAGGAAAAGAGAGAGCGTTTTATTTTCGGACACTTTGTGAGTTCCCTGACACGCCGGGGACACATATTTATGTATTAAAGACAAAAAAGTGCATTTTGCATGATAGGTCCCCTTTAAATCTACTAGTGTTGAAACACTTTATGCGAAACCTGTCCTTTTATTACAGACACGGCCCACACTATTTACCGTTACCTCATTTCATTTAGACTGTGGCTAAGACCCTTTATTTACCTGAGCTCGATAGAGAAGCGGTTCAAAATCTGACGTTAATATTATACTCAAGACTTTCTTTAAATTGCCATATATTTTGTGTGTGTTATTTTCTTGTTGCTGTTGTCTGCTGTTAATAAAGACTCTTTTATTTAACATAAATGTTTTATGCAGTTCTTATTTCAAATCCCACAAACCCATCTTTAAAGTGTTGTCCTTTGCCTCAACTTTAGTGAATGTATTGAAGGCATTTTCTTTTCTGAACTGACTCTTAACCTCTTGAAGATCCTGTCCTTTGGAGGCTGTAGAAGGCTCAGTTTTAAAGACATTGCCGCCACATGAAACTAGCAGACCTAATGAGTCCCTCGGTACCAACCATGTCCTATTGCAAAGGAAGCTAACAAGCTACACAGTTAAGAAACTGGAATAGACATACTCACAGGGTCACTTGGCCTTTTATCTCAAAATATATTTTTAGTAAGCTGTTCAAAAGTGGTATTTTCGCCTATTCTAAAATAAATCTGCATTTGCACGTTCCTAAACAGTCGTGGAACTGCATACATTGGGTACAACTGGAAGGCTTAATGTGAGATGATGTTAGTTTACCCAACATTTTATTGTATTGAGAAACATCTTGACCTCTGTGTAAATGGACAGCATTTATAGGAAGCTTGACGGTCTTTCAACCCGTTAAAGTGCTTTTACAGTCAGCATTCGCCCACTCTTATTTGGCCAGCAGTGGTGAGAAACTAGCAAACACAGGACAGATTGCCTTTAAGCAGCAGGTAAGGATGTTGATGCTGCTACTGCACTTGCCATCTGCGCTTTGGAGGGCGATCAATGAAATCTCTACACACTTTTCAGGGATTAAAACTTGACCAGCAGGACCAGGACAGACCCTGTCTTCTTAGAACCCCATCGCACATTTACAAAAGCCTTCATATGTTTTCAAAACAAAGGCAGCTTCAGAAAATGACTTTCAATTTCTGCTCTGTCATCAGCTGCCTGCTGGATAAAGCCTGAAACGCAATGTCGAGTACAGTAGTTACAAGATAAAGCATTAGTTAATTGTGTGGCTGATAGCAAAAGGTATTTTCTGACTGACAGTAGTAACACATTGTGATAATGCAAGACAAATGTCCTATGCCTGCCAGGACTAAGAGCCGGGCAGACTTTATATGCTTATCCTCAGCAAAGAATAGTCCTGAGAATGCACTGAAATGGGCTTGTTTTAAATAGAATGTCATGCATTCTTGGCAACTTTTCCTGAATTAGACAATTTCTTTTTATCTATAGTCACTTAAATTAAGGAACATTTTAGAATTTTGATGACATTATTGGAACTATGTATGTGGTATTACCAGTATATGTTTAAAATGGAAACTTAGGCTCAAGACCTTTTAATCAAGCTTGTAGTTAGGGCTGACCCCTAGTTATGCTACTACTGTATATGCTTTGACTGTCAGAGAATATGTACCTTTCAACTCTCTAATGCTACTATTATTATTTGCATGAACTCATGTTCCCATTATCACTGTTGTCAATTTGATTATCTATATTGTAATATTTATAATATTTTTTTTTTAAATATTGAAGTTAAAAGCATCAATCTGGTGCACTTTGAGAGCAAAATTAAGAGATCTATGGATACATCTCTCAACACCCAGATGAAACAGAACTGTAAACAGATTTTTCTTTATGGATATTTTACAAATCACTTAAACTGTATTCTTGTTATTTCATAACTGTTTTTCATTTATTCTCTGGCTGTTCATCTCATAATGTTCACATGGAAACTAGCTGTCAATAGGAATATCATTCAGAAGAATTATAATTTCTTGCAAAATTCTGTCACAAAAAGAGGTTGCACATTTAAATTGTTGTTGTGTTGTGTTGTTATGGCAACGTCAGTGGCCAAACAGCTACATTTACTGCTGCAAATACGTTCAAACATGCTGTCGACACACGTAAAGCAGTGGCAACTATGCCACCATTTCAGCTGACTTTTTCTCAGAAATACTGTCACATAACATCCATATCTTTCAGTGCTAGGTTGATGCTTAGCTAAGCTAACTATGAAACACTTTAACTGACAGGACTCCGGAAGGTAGCTTCTAGCTTCATGTCGAACTGTAAGTCAACATTTCCCAGAGAGCTTTCTTTGAAATCACCAGGTAACGCTAAAAAACATTACATTTAGATTGTATGACAAAGTGTTTATTTAATATATCTGGCTAGCTATAGCTACTTGCTAACGGTTTAGCTTACCCCCGCGATTCAAAGTAACGTCAACGTAGCTGTAATTTATGCTTTCCTTACATGTTCGCATAACTTGGAAGTTTACTGACATTTACATACCTTGTTTACCTGGTTCAAGTGGTGGCTCTGGGGTTGTTGTGTGAGCCACCACTTTAGAATTGTCATATTTTTTAAGAAAATGTTTTCTTATGTCCATCTTCAAAAACTCTGGGTCCGACTGGCAGTTTATTTTAAACATTGTCACAGCTCACAGGATATTGTCAGCCAATAAGACAGATGTTTATTTCCATTCAACTCTGGTTGGTCCGGTGTCTTGCCTCTGTTGCATTCACTGAACACGGGAAATTACAATCCTGCCGTCCTCTCTTGTGTCATGATGAGGTTCAGGTAAAGCACGGTTAATGTATTATATTATTGACTCAATAATATAATACATGACTTTGAGAGTAGGCAATATAGGCATATTAACACAATTAATTAAACATACTTATCACGGCGATGGTGTACTTAAAAAAAACGTTTGTTGCTAGGGGGCCCCTTAGTGGCTGCGGGGCCCTAAGCGGCCGCTTATGTCGCTTAATGGGTCGGGCCGGCTCTGCGCACGTCTGTCAGTGTTGGTAGAGGGATCCCTTCTCTGTTGGTCTCCAAGAGGTTTCTTCAATTTTTCCAAAGGCCAAAGGGGATTCATATGCTGTATGAAATTATATGTATATGTAATTTGGGATATTGGGCTATATAAAAGATTGATTGATCGATCGACCTTTGTACGCTGTGACAAACATCATGACCAGGCTTTGCACCTAAATTACAACCAGATTACAGAAAGTCTCTAAAAGCCAATTAGCAAGCAAAAATGCATTAAATCATTTGAATTACATTTTGGTTGTTATCGCAAAATTCATGTGTCTAATTCAACATCCTGCAACTGGAATTTGTTCTGTCATACACACTCACCTTGGTATCTGAGCAGCGCTGATCCGACCTGAGGCATCTGGCTGTGGAAGCGGATAGAGATCTGATTGCTGTGGCTTCTTATTACCAACCCCCTCATCAGGATGGACTCATTGGCCAGCATGGAGTTCTCCCCCTGGCCCACATCTTCAAACACCACCTTGTCTCCCTCAGATAGATTCACATTCATCACCTGAAAGGAAAGAAAAAAACGGATTAGACCATTTACGCCTCAGATAAAGAAAAAATAACAAAAGCTCGCTATTCTGGGATATAGAATCTCTTTTGGTGACGTATGACGCTGACATTGAACCCCTAAAATAAAAAAGGCCCAGCAGTAGCAGTTAGGAATTTTCAACACACCACAGGAGTGCACAGGATAATCCAACTCTATGCAGCAAGAGGGCCAAGATGTATGTTCGTTCCTATGAAAGTTGCTTTGTGGCACATGAAGCAAAAATGGTCTTACTCTCAAAAGCAAAATTACCTGGGGCCCATAGAGCATGTGCATCTATAGTTGTCTTAAACCCTCCCTCTAGTCCGCCTCGTCACGACAGCTTCATGGTTAGTCTTGGCTCAGCCCAATAAATGAAGCAGGAAAATAACTCTGGAGTCGGCTTTTGGCACATTTTACAACTTTTAGGACCTAATATTTTGAATAAAGGCTATTTAAGAGTTCATTTACAGTAAACTGTTGCTTTCATTTACAGATGTTGCTTTCACAATGCAATCCAATTAGAAAACTTGTTTTTGGGCCAAATGACGTCACTGACATGAAAGTTATAGTACCACCGTTTGGCCACTACACATCCGTTAGCTGCTGTGCTGATCCTGGTACTAACCTCTGAGATGCATTCTCTGTAAATGCTTTGCACTGAGTTCATCCGTTCAGAGTGGCTCCCATTATTGTTGCCACACCATGCACATTCATCAGCCAGTGAGAAATAAAGCAGAGCATTTTACAATTTCAGATCAGATACCAACATTCTCTATCCTATGAAGATGGGCACAGGACTGCCAGCCTTCATGGATACATTTTACATTTGAAGCTTTGGGCACTTTGAGATAAAGGGGTTATTATTCGCACAGTTCCAGGGCTTGTTTGCATTCACTTGCATTCATTTCCTATTGAAATAATTGACCTCTCCAATTCCAATGTCAGTGGAAAGTGGAGTGAAAAGAGCCACACGCATTTTCAGCATGTATTACAGCCTCGAAAGTCTGCTTTGCATAACGCTTGGGCACAAATCAAAAGTAAGAAATATGGAAGAAGCCAAAAGGACAACGTGTTTCTCAGTGATTACACTGCAGATAGGCCTGATAATTGTCAGCTTGTCTCCTTTGCTGACAAGACGTCTCTTGAGAAATGTCGCTTTTATCACAGCAGGTACTTCTTTATTCAGGCATTAAAAGGTAGGGGGAGTCTTGTATTCACGTGGCCCTCCATAGATCATATCAACTGCCTGCTGTCTCACATAGCTAGGGGATGAATCCTCGGCTCTCCTGAGGAAAGCAGCAGAGAGAGTCTGAAGTGAATCCACTGACAGAACACAAGTGTCAGTTAACAGTGTGTTCATGGTGTGTACACATCCAAGCCAAACATCAGACTAATGTACAAACTGTGGTTAAACCTGTACTGTATGTGTTATTATAAACAGTATTCCAGACAGTCACAACATGTGGTACAAAACTATAAGTGCAGGGATGAAAAAGCATATACAAGTCCCAATGCAAGCATGTTGTTTCTCATGCCATGATATGAAAATGTATATTCATTTTGCTACACATTAAAATCATAGAAGTAGGAAAATAGCAGTGGTTGTGCTTTTATCATATGCATGACTCACCAACAATTATGAAGTTGGCAACTATTACCTTTTTAAAAGAGGCGTGGCATACAATTTTTTTAACCTTAATGGAAAAGGGCATGAAAATATGTAGCTGGTTTTAGCTGGTCTATGCTGGTGAAGCTGGTATTTATGCTGGTCTACCAGCAGTCTTGCTGGCGAAACTGAAACAGACACAGACAGACAGAGAGGGCGGGACACGGGGGAACGGCGAGACGGCAGTGGTTGAAACAAAGCGCTATAAAACATGGTTTTGACTGGCGCTAACGGTCGGGGAGTGAAGATCAGTTGAGTGTTTCTGTGACTCCGCCCAGCGGCTGCTCTTCTGAGAGGAACCGCTCTGACAGCTCTGTCTACTGGGAAACACGCAAAAAGTCCTTCTGGAGGTAAGCAACACTACACAATTTCACCAAGTCTGAGAGTAAAAGCTTTCGCGAAGCCTAGGTTCGTTTTGCTTTCTTACAACATTACGTTAATGTTAACTTAACCTTAAGTTTGCTAGGAGGCTATTGTTACTTCCCTTAACAAGAGCTAGCTGTCTTAGCAGTTAGCAGCTAACGTTTTCTGCAGTTTGTGTTTCCCCTGAAAAAACGTGATGTAGTTATTTAACGGTAAGTTAACTTAACGTTATCTTACAAGTTGAGAGAGTTAAGTTTTGTGTAAATCGTCAATGTAATGCACGTTAGAGGTTTTGTGTTGAACATGAAGTTAGCTAACTGTAGCTCACTCTACCAATGGTTAGCATGTTAAGCCGTACTTTGTGTGGCAGCTAGCTTAATACAAAGAGGGTTTTTCTGCTTCATTGTAAACTTTTCTCTCAAATGTGTGTTAACCTACCTGAAATTGTAGGGACAGTTTTGTTCTACTCAATGATACAGACCATTGTTGAGGAGATGCAAAACATACTTTAAATGAGTTGGGTCCAACATATACCTTGAGTAATGTTACTTTGCTAAAAAATGAAACATTATCAGATGAGGACATCACCAAAGTGTGTGAGTCTGTCAGGGGATTTGACCTGTTCTTTGCGTGTCGTACAGGGCCTATGTACACACTGCTCTGGTATTCATTACAAATATAATTGTAAAATGTAAGTCTCCGCTCTTGTCATCGTTTAGGCTTTGCATTTGACCTCCTATGACTGGTTGCGGACTTGAAGGGAATGACTTCCTGGCCTTCCTGACATCCAGGAAAAAGGTGAGATTCTAATCCCTTTCAATGCCAAAAGCAAGTTATAGTTTGTCCTCCTGTGTTGTCTTATTTCCTTATATTTCTTTCAGGTGTAACATCTACCAATGGTTGTACATGACATAGACCTCCTCCACCTCATTGCTGTCCTACTAGTCAAACCTTCTGAGCCTTTCCTAAATGGTGGTAAGCTGGTTTACAGTTAAGCAGGGCCGGATCTACGGGGGGGGGCAATGGTAGAGGGGCCACTGTAGAGCCTTGCCCCACCAGCTGCCCCCCTAACTTTTGTTTCCCTAAAACTATACTAAAATAAACCTACACTATTTCCACAAGCTTCTCAAGCAACGAAACAAGCATTACATTAGTTAAAAGTGAAACATTTTAAATATAATTGTAGGCCCGTTAAAAACACAGCTACGGCCCTGCATTAAACTGCGGAGCGGCGTTCACACAGACCGCGGCTCACAGAAGGAAAAGAGAGTTCACTGAAGAGACCAGAAGGGTCAGAGCAGGAGGAAGAGGAGGAGATGAAGACATTAGTGAAGAAGAAGAAATGTATGTGAGGAATAAAGATGTATCAGAAAGAGGGCCAGAGGCAGGGATCAGGAGGCAGAGGAGACTCCAGCTGGACCACATGGTATGTTCTTATTCTCCTTACATATTCCATCACAGCAGCACAATCTAGCAGCTCTTAGTATTGACAATTATTGATTGAAATGTGTTGCTGCACAGGCCACCTGTAGCTCTCTGAAGAGATGGGTCATGTCATGTGTGTACTTAATTATAACTAAGTACTTACAGTATGCAGAATTAGAGTATTCTCTGAATCGGATGCCTTTTGGATCTTTATATCTTTGAAAAATGAAACCAAAATGTTCGGTCATAACATCTGGAAGTGGACTACTTACATGTTCCCACCCCAGGCACAACATATAAATAATTACTAGGAATTTACTTGAAAAAATTTAACAGGATTGAAGTTTTTGACAAAAAGTAGCCATGATACCTTGTTTAGCTAAGATATGGCTCCACATGGAAATCAAGGACATTACAAAATTGTAATATTTTGCAAAACTATTGTTTATTTTGTAATAAACAATTATTTACTATTATTAATTAATATAACAGAGTTGAAATGTTGAGCTTGTCAATCTTAATCTGAAAATACAAAAACTGAAATATAGGTAAGAGAAGAAACGGACACTTTAGTGATGTAATTCCCTCAATGCAGATCACACATGGACTGATCCATTATTTTAATAGGAGGGTAAATGGTTTGGCGTGATGGGGTTGAAACAAACTGAGGGACGTGTGTCAATATTGCAATTTCATAGATAATTCAAGTATTTTTTCAGAATTTATTTTTGATCAGTTAAAGTTGACAAGCATATGATTATATTAGCAGCAACATTTTGGAATAATTGGCCATTTTGATTTGTTTAATATTAAATTAATATGTAATAATGCTTAGTGAGCACATGCAAATATGTCTGTCTAATACTAAGACAACACATTTTTTGTAATGCAAAACAACCTGTTCCATTAATTAATTGCTTTAAAATACATTTTGTAGTTTCCTTTCATTTAAAATGATTGAAGTAAGCTTGGGGGACTCAAAGGGACCCGATTGTTTGTCTGAACACCTTGTTTCTCTTGTGCATTAAGAACACTTGTGTTAGGGCATGAATTAACAATAAATAGGTTATATACAGTGTAAAATACCACATACTGTCCGCCCTCCCATGCCACCCTGGCATGACCTCTTGCCCCCCCTTTGCCACCCCATGTAAAATGTTCTAGAACCGCCACTGCAGTTCAGTGTACGTTAATTTAGCAACTTAATGCTTTACTGCTGTTGAATACAACCTATATTGCTAGTGATTCTATTAAAACTATGGTTTGCAATCTTTTTGATTACAATTACAATCATCTTTTAGTTATAATTGTAAAACACATCTTAACATCCATCAGCAATCAATAAAATAAATAAAATAGAAGAAATCTGGACCTATTCTATTTCTTTTTATACAACAGCATTTATTGGGACTGCTCATTGATGTCTAGCTTTTGTAGTCGGCCTCTTAGAATGTTTATAATTTATTTGTCTCTTAACATTCCTATAATCATTTGTTTTTTATTGTTGATATTGTTTTTTATTTTTGTTGTGAGAATCACTTTGCAATTATGTAAGTGCTAAAAGATGAAAACACCTGTTCAAAGTTCCAGTTCCCTGTACATGGAACCGTGCCTGTCCTCTGTTCCACAAGCCTTCAGTCAGTTCTGGACCCCATGACTCGGACACTAGTTCTACCAAGGCTCATTAGAGGTAAGCAGTGGTAGGAGAGGAGTGGAGTTATCTTTGTATTTAGGCTGCAAGTCGACAAAGGTGATCAAATGCTGATGCTAATAATGATCCGATTCATTTGATATTGATTGTCTGCCAATACCGAATCCTGATCTGATTCTTCTATTTCCCAGATAATATAGCTGCACCGTGTACACTATCTCTATTTGTTTTTGCCATTGTAATTCACCACAAGCAATTGTTGACTGTAACGTCTATGCCAACCAACTGTAATTTGTAATATATTTTACTATACTTTAACGGTCAAGTTTCGTCAACCACAGCAGCCCAAATGTTAACGTAAATGTCAAGTGTTCTTTTTACATTGTACTTATATCTGTACATTTATTTTCAGTTTGCTTCAAGAAGTGGCTTCAACAGACAGAAGTGCTGGCCAGATTGGGAAAGGCTGGACGCTACACAACGGGAAACATTATGAACATGAACAAGGAAGAACAAAAAACACTTTCTTTGTTGCCTTTTTCTTATCATACATAGTGTTACTGTTTTTGTTACCATTTAAATATTGAATTCTATTTATTACTTTTATTTTAAATAAAATGCACCTGTTTTAGATAATATATTAATTTTGATGTATAGGTTGATTTGCAGGTTGGTTGTTATTTGTATAATTATTGTATTGTTACTGTGTATTTTATTATATTAACTAGCTATTTATTACACTATACAATGTTTTTATTTTGGTAGATACCAGAATACATGACACAATGAATCTTTGTAATATATTTATGTTCTCTGGTTTATATAATCATACCAGTATTTAAACAATGTATGCTGGTCACCTGGAATCCTGGTAAGCTTCCAGCATGGTATATTTAATAATATTATTAAACATAAGCTGGTGATCGATGGATGCTGGTGATCAGCCCAGCATACCAGCATACTATGCTGGTTTATGCTGTTTATTTAGCTGGCCAGGATGGCTGGTTTAGCTGGTGACTGGTTTAGCTGGTTTAGATGGTTTAGCTGGTTTAGCTGGTCCACCAGCTAAAGTGTCCAAAACCCTTCTAAACCAGCTAACCATTCCAGCCTAATATCTACTGGCTGGTCAGGCTGGTCAATTTAGCAGCTAAATTGGTCTAAGCTGGTTTATTCAGCAGGGTGTTGTCAAGAGTTGTGTTTTATTTGGCAGGAAATAGTGTTTAATCTCAAGAGATATGTCAGTAACTTTGTGTCTTATATACAACTATTTAGATTGACAAAAAGCAAGTAAAGGTAAGGCTGTATGAAGTTTAGAGCGAGTGTGAGGATTTGAAAGACAAACTGCTGAAGGGCAGATTATGATTCTTTTAAAGTGTTATTCCTTTAATTCCATCCTCATCATTTTATTCTAGCATAATATGGCATTTCATCACAGGAATCTATGCAATAAATCTGCAATTAAATATCACAATAGTGATATTCGACATTTTTTAAATATCATCCAATAATGACATAGTAGCCTAACCTCACTTTTTTTTTAGATAACACTTGGTCAAACCGTTGCCCTAGTTACACAGTGTTTGGAATATATTGTTCCATATATAACCAGTAATAAAACGCAGTGGCGAACCGTCAGGGCCTTCAAGGTATTCAGAGAATTGTATACATAAAATGTATATAAAATGAATAAATGAGAATCGTATCTGTGTTGTTGATCTGTAATATTACAGTGTTATGTTGATTTGTTTGTCCTTCTCGGACCATGCTCTACGCATTTCAGTGGTTTTGTGTTAGAAAAGAAAGCAACCAATCAGATCTTGTTCTGGGTCTCTGGGTAGAATATCCTTCAACCAAGGTATTCTATATCCTTGATAGAATGCCCTGGCCGTTGCACTGAATGAGAGCGTACGTTTGGATTGACAGTTTGATCAACCAATCATATATTGATTTGTAGCCAATGGGCGTATTCTTTCAGAGTTTCCCTCGGTTCCAGGGTATTCTAGAAGGCCCGCTAGTTAACTGGCTCGAGACAGAGGATCTAGATGAATGTGACGAAGCATATGCCGTTTTATTGTATTGGGTGTGTGTCTGTCTCAAGCTCCCAGGAAGTGCGCCGGACTCTGAGGAAAATATTTGTTGTGGCCAAACGGTGGTACTACACTTCCGTATCAGTCGCGGCGCCCGGAAAGACTTGTTCCCATTGACTAACATTGGGAAAGAGACGTCTGTAAATCGTTGAATAACTTTTTTTAAACTACCCAGTATGAACATTTGTATAGGCCAGGGGTACTTTATACAAGGTCACTGGTCCGGATCAATGCCAGTAAAGTCACCCCCCCGGAGTGGAGAAACGAAACTGAAATTAAGAAGCAGTTTCTTACGGTGCGCTATGCATGGGGCCCCCTTGAGGGGGTTTCCCGACATGTCATTGCTGTAAATTAAAGGGTGTTTCATGTTGTCGTTGCTGTGGACCTTCTTAATCTACCTTCTTTGGGGGCCCCCTTCTGGTCCAAGCACTTGCCTGTCGGCAAACGGCGCCCCTGTATATTACACACACACATTCAATACATACAGTATGGTGGCTTGAACTAGTGGGAGAAATGGCACCGTTTGTCTGGAGTCAATGCCTTGAACCTCGGCAAAAAAGGCATTAGAAAGTCAAGGTAAACTTGCGGTCTGCAATGCGTGTCATGCTCGCGCACACAAGTAAATATATATATGCACGTTCATTCTCACCACGCGTCAGACACAAGAAAATATACATTAATTTACATCAGAATCAGAACGTTTTTATTTTTTTATTTTGTATAATTTTAATTTTTTATAATGGGACACGGTTCGGTCCGGATTGATTTGCAGTTCGGTCCGGATCCGGACCTTGGTCCGGAGTTTGAGAAGCCCTGGTATAGGCCTTATTAAAAACATTCGGTCTTCAAGTTGTAAAATATGCTAATAACGTTATTCTGAGAGTTATTTTCCTCGGCATTATGAACGCGGATCTAACCCACGGGACCACACCGTTTTACCTTTACTCATGGATGAACAATAAGAAAGGATTATATGAATACTTTCGTGAGGTTTCGCTCTCTCAAAAGTTGGGCCATTTTGTCTTCGGAATAATAACGTTATTCTGAGAGTTATTTTCCTCGGCATTATGAACGCGGATCTAACCCACGGGACCGCACCGCACGGCACGTTCATGTGACGTGTTCAGTACTACATGAGTTGTACCTTTACCCATGGATGCACAATTCTCATAGGAATGAACAAGGCCCCGCCTCCCACGCTGTATCCAGTTCTTATTATACATCCATGGTATGTCTACAGAAGGTCCAGTTGTGATAGACACGGTTCGCCACTGATAAAGCGTGATGACAATTTAAGTATAGTCATGGCAACTGAGAACATAAGGAAACAAACAGTAATGAAAAACCATGTAAATTAGTTGAAAACAGTAGAGAAAAAAAGCTAGAAAGTGAAACTTTATATTAATTTGTCAAACTTATCATCAGATGTAGTCCTTTGAATTTTACAAGTTTTCCTATTTGAGTTTTGAATCTAAAATTCAAGAGGAGTTCATGATTGTTATCACTTAAACCCACTTAATACTGCTTACATCATATTCTGCACGTACAGTCCGTTATTCAATTACAGTGCACTTGTTTAAACTGAAACTTTACTTGCAGCCCACGTACAGTAGGAGTCCATCCAGCCTGAACACAACATGAATGACTCACACTGCACGAGCTCTGGGCCTCTGCAGCGTGCTTGTGTCTAACAAGTCATAATGTACCGTTAATGAACTCATGGACACAGCATCAGGATAATAGTGCACTGAACAAAGGGCATCACCAAGTAATCACATTATGCCTTCAGCTCAGGGATAATAAAACACTTGAGGGAACATTGGGAGACTTAATCCAATTTGCCTTGGTACTAGTCCAGCTTCTGTATAACTGTACCTCACAAACATAATCATGAGGGGTGAACCCACGTCTGGAATGTTTTTTATTATGCTGACTTTTTAATGGATCACAATATACTTTCAAATATGAATTATTGGCAGCAGTTAAGAAAACTTGAGGTATTTAAGGAAATTGACACAAGTTGCCACATTAAACTGTTTTGACAGCTGGTAATACTAATTTCAACCGTGTAGTTTTGTCTTGAATTACACACAGCTGCTGTGTCGTCACAGGAAGTGATTGCCGTTGTTAGCTCACTAGCTAGCAGCAATCATTTGCGGTATCAAATCATTACAGACTGCTCAATTAACCCTATCAACTTACAGAGGGTTCATTTGTTCATCTTCTGTTTTCCTTGGACAAGCCTTTTAATAAACGTTCAGTATTGTAAGACATCAGCTCGGGCTTTCAGCAGCTTTTTTGGTTTTCCAGTATTATTGCTCATAAAGAATTTACATGACAACCCATCCCCAAAACCCTTGGGGATATAGGTTCTGGGAATTATGAATGAATGCAAAAAGTGTTATGGCTGAACATTTAATATTTCAACCATTTTAAAAGATATTTTAGTCTTGACCAAAGTGGTTGATTGACCAATATCACTAGAGCCACCTATAAAGCTACCACAAGTTGGATAACAATGAAACAAGATGAAAATGCACAACTAAGGGCATTACATTTATATTCTGGTTTAATATATCGCACTGTGTATGTTGGTTTCTATCTTGAAACTAAACTTGCACATTGTGAAGAGTTTATCCACACCATACAATAATCTAAGCAACAAGAATATAGGATGAGATCTAAGTTAGCAAAAATAATGTGATACAATGTTTTTTTTCCTCAAATGCAGTTCACTGTGACATGGTAAACTGCTGATATATGCGAAGAAATACTTGATTACATGCTAAGTGTGATTGAACATGGATATACAGTGTATATATAACTGGCCATACATTTAATGACAAAGGAATAACATCACAACAACTTTTACGTCTTAAGTGGGGTTGTTAATCAGGTGGGGGCAGAAACATGTTGGGTAAGAGGGTTCAAATATATTATGAGGGATGGTATGAGATCAAGGTTGTGGTTGTGTTGCTTTGATTACTGGTTAGTACCACTAACTGTATTTAAAATATATTTCTAAGGCAAATTAAACTAGAAAATTGATATTTTGTAAAGGCAACGTTGATCATTGGCATGAGCAATCCAATAAAAGGTCCTGATGAAAACCAATATTGAATTAAAAAGTCTTCTGAATTCTTGTTTTAATATTATTATTTAGAGTGTAATTAGTTTTTCAAAATACTCTTTGCTGAACTGACAACTTGCAATATGGCTGCTACAGGATGTCTTACGGTACCTAAAAGCCTTGTACTAAAATATATTCGTCTTTATTTCATCATGTTACTAACATATTTACAT
This sequence comes from Harpagifer antarcticus, assembly GCA_902827135.1. Lineage (NCBI taxonomy): Eukaryota > Metazoa > Chordata > Actinopteri > Perciformes > Harpagiferidae > Harpagifer > Harpagifer antarcticus. The sequence continues at coordinate 970,824 of CADEHL010001074.1, forward strand.
GCTGAATAACTAAACCCTCATGAAAGCTCTTATCTTCTGCAGCGACGCAGCGGAGAAAAGAGAACAGCGTACGCTGTGGTGTAAAGAGAAAAGCCTCTCTGACATCCATTTACTTTATAAAAGCAACAAACGACAGCTGAATAATTCAACTGACACTCCCTCATTAAATATAAGCTGACAACTTTGGGGGACAGCATAGAGGATGAGAGCAAAACAGGGACAGATGGAACCCTGGGATACGGTGTTGACTAATGGATCAAAGTCGATATGAGTGTGTGTGTGTGTGTGTGTGTGTGTGTGTGTGTATGTGTGTGTGTGTGTGTTGAGAGACAAGTGAAAATAAACGCTGCAACACAAAAAAGAAGACAGAAAATAGATAGAAGGGGAGATCTAGCGTAATGCAAAATCTTGTACGCTGTATTTCTGTATTAGATATGTTCCTCTTCTCCTCTGTTGATCTTATTATCTTTTGTAAAGCAGATAGAAAGCAGGCCCAGCAGAGAATAAGAGGACTCTCCCTCTAATTGCTCTCCTCCTTAAAAACATCACGCTGCCTCCCTTCATCTAGATTACAGCTTTATAAACTGCTGAACCAGCTTCTCAAATGCATCAAGCTGCGTTATATACTGTATATATATGTTGTGTGTAATATCACAGTCCCTATCCTGAGATAGGAATAGTATACAGTCCACACATGTTCCTATAGGGAGTCGTACGAGTCTGCTAATTAACGGGAGTAATTAAGAGGGAGGTCAGTAAATAATGGGGTGGAGGAAACATCAGCTTCAGTGGGAGTGGGTCATAATGGAGAGGGAACAGAGCCTGACAGTGAAGGCCAGTAATGATGACAATGCTGCTTTCTTTCTGCTTATTAACTGTCTCACCAAAGCAAGCACAGCCACACTGATATTCAAATAACAGGCAGTGTTTCTTTCTGGAGGAAAACTAAATACAGACAGGCTTCCAATAACTCTACTAAATGAATAAAGATGATAATGATCTCATGAGTGTCCCCATCTTTTGTCAATAAGAACATGTGAAATGATACATCTGGAATTATTTATTGAGATACAGATACAGTGACTTAGAATTGTCTTTCTCTTCGAAATGACAATCACATGACATCACTTCATGTTTGGGGTGATGAAGTTTAGAAGTCTATTCGTTCTGTTGTTTCGTGTCGATGTTTTTATGACACATAGAAGCTTCGGACATTCACTAGTGGGATATTTACTGATGTATTTTATGTTGTGATATAAAACTTCAAAATGTCTATATCTTGTCTTAACCACAGACATTATTTTAGGAATCTAACCTAAAACCTAAAACTGGTTAAGAAATTATTGACTTGACGATATAAAGGATCCGGAAGTGCTATAGTGCTAACTCATTTCCGGGTTAAGGACTCATTCCTGATCCATGGAATGGAATGCTCAGTTCATGTTCTGAATGAGCAGTGCCTTCATGACGTAGTGAACATGTGCCTGACTTGTAATGTCCCTATGACGCATCATGTGCAAATCAGCTGTATAATGGTTTAATCTATCCACCATGTGGAGCACTCATGTATGCTGAGTCTGACACAGGTAACTGCAGCTGTTTTTTTTTATCATATTTGACGCATACATAATTATTACTACCACACAGTACAATGATCATATCATGGAGATCAAGTCATGACAATAGGCTGAAGATTCTTTGAAAAAATCTACAGATTGTAGAGTTTTTTTATCGAATAGGGAGACATTTGAATGAGGAGACATGCCTAGTGTCTGATAATACCTATATTTTGTCTATGAAAGCCCTTGTAATTTGTTATTTAACCAAACTACTCAAAAATGTAAAAACATAGGCCTGTGCAGACCCAAATCAAGCGTATATCTACTTACAAGTCATGTGTTTGTGTATTACAGCATGATTCATCTTCTTTCTCCGTGCCATGGAGCTTTATTGTTGTTCAACAACTATTCATAAACTCATTTATTAACATCAGCAACTCTGTACTTTACTTTGACTAAATTACGAACACTGTCCTGCTGCCACAACTAATGTGGATTAATCCGCTGCTGAATATATTCCCAAACTTCACTGTTTCATATTGTTTTAGTAACTGCTTAAACCACACTATCCAACTTTTATGAGAAAGTACACATGCCTTTAATAAATTAAAATATAGTTATTTATTTTACGTCTTCAGTAAGAATCAGTTGACTTTGAGCTGAGAACCATAAATGAAGTTGGGAAGTCAGAAAGTGTTTGGTTGCTCTAGGATTAGCAGTGCTAGCATTGGATCCGGGAATATAACTCAACATACTGTGCACTGACACACTTTAAACATTACATTACATTGCATTTAGCTGACGCTTTTATCCAAAGCGACTTACAATAAGTGCGTTCGACCAACAAAATACAAACTTGAAGAAAACAGAATCATATAAGTACATCAGGTTTCATAGAGCAAAAACATTTCAAGTGCTACTCAACTGGCTTAAAATAAGCCAGTCCTTTATTAGTATATAAGTGCTTTGTTAATAGTTATATTGCTCAAAGTGTAGTCGAAAGAGATGAGTTTTCAGTCTACGTCGGAGGTGTGTAAGCTATCTGCTGTCCTGATGTCAATGGGGAGCTCATTCCACCATTTTGGAGCCAGGATAGCAAACCCACGTGTTTTTGCTGATGGGAACTTGGGTCCCCTTCGCAGCGAGGGTGCAGCGAGCCGTTTGGTTGATGCAGAGCGGAGTGCACGTGCTGGGGTGTACGGTTTAACCATGTCCTGGATGTAGGAAGGGCCAAATCCATTCGCAGCATGGTACGCAAGTACCATTGTCTTGAAGTGGATTCTAGCAGTTACCGGAAGCCAGTGGAGGGAGCGGAGGAGCGGCGTGGTGTGGGAGAATTTAGGAAGGTTGAAGACCAGACGAGCCGCTGCATTCTGGATGAGCTGCAGAGGTCGGATGGCACATGCAGATAGACCAGCCAGGAGGGAGTTGCAGTAGTCTAGGCGTGAGATGACGAGAGCCTGGACCAGAACCTGCGTCGCTTTTTGGGTCAGCTGGGGACGAATCTTCCTGATGTTGTAAAGCGTGTATCTGCAGCAGCATGTTTGCAGTGAAGGACAGTTTGTTATCTAGGGTCACACCCAGATTCCTTGCAGTCTGAGTCGGGGAAACAACAGAGGTGCCGATGTTGATTGTTAGGTCAAGAGTGGGACAATATTTTCCCGGAAGGAAAAGCAGTTCAGTCTTGTCAAGGTTGAGCTTGAGGTGATGAGCAGACATCCACTGAGAGATGTCAGCTAGACAAGCAGAGATGCGTGCGACGACCTGGGTCTCTGAGCGGGGAAAGGACAGAATTAATTGGGTGTCGTCAGCGTAGCAGTGGTATGAAAAACCAATGCGGGCTAATGACAGATCCGAGCGGGTTTGTGTACAGAGAGAAGAGGAGGGGACCAAGAACAGAGCCCTGAGGGACCCCTGTAGTTAACTGACAAGGGTCGGACTGCGACCCTCTCCAAGTTACTCTGTAGGTGCGGTCTTTGAGGTATGAGGTGATGAGGGAAAGTACAGAGCCTGAAACTCCAAGTTCTTGGAGAGTGCGAAGGAGGATCTGATGATTCACCGTGTCGAATGGAGCAGACAGGTCCAAAAGGATGATGACAGAGGAGAGGGAGGCTGCTTTGGCAGTGTGCAGTTCCTCAGTGACAGCAAGGAGGGCAGTTTCTGTGGAGTGACCTGCCTTGAAACCAGACTGGTGCGGATCCAGAAGGTTGTTCTGATGGAGATAACAGGAGAGTTGTTTAAAGACAGCGCGTTCAAGTGTTTTAGACAGGAACGGGAGTAGAGAGACAGGCCTGTAGTTTATAACATCAGACGGGTTGAGAGTGGGTTTCTTTAGGAGAGGGTTTACTCTTGCCTCCTTGAGACTGTTTGGAAAGTGACCAGAAGTTAGAGAAGTGTTGATGAAATGGGTGAGAAACTGTAGAATATCAGGAGCGATAGTCTGAAGGAGGTTTGAAGGGATAGGGTCCAGAGGACAGGTGGTAGGGCGGGCAGAGGTAATGAGGGTAAGAACCTCACTTGGAGAGAGAGGGGAAAAGGAGGTCAGTGTGTGGGTTAAAGGAGGGTCTGGTGACCCAGCGGTGAGTAAAGGTGAGTCAGAAAAAGAAGAGCGAATATCATCAACCTTTTTTTCAAAGTGGTTAACAAAGTCGCTTGACAGAAGAGAGGAGGGGGAAGGGGCTTTGGGGGGGTCCAGGAGGGAGGAGAAGATAGAAAATAGTTTTTTGGGATTGGAATAGGAAGATTGGATCTTATCTTGAAAGAAAGTGCTTTTTGCCTGAGAGATCGAAGCAGAGAAAGAGGAGAGGAGAGCCTGATAGGTTAGGAGGTCGTCATGGTGTTTGGATTTCCACCGTTTCCGCTCTGCTGCCCGAAGGACGGTTCTATTAGCACGCAGTGCGTCATTTAGCCAGGGAGCAGGGGGGGACTGACGAGCCAGCCGAGATGTGAGAGGACAGAGAGAGTCCAGAGAGGATGAGAGAGTAGAGAGGAGAGTTTCTGCAGCAGAGTTTGGAGGTAGGAGTTGGAACGAGTCAGAGGAAGGGAGGGCTGAGAGCACCGATGAGGCAAAGGTAGAGGGGGAGAGGGAGAAGTCCCCCAAGGCGCCTGGCGGACAGTAGAGAACAACAATGGTTAATTGTATAGGATGGGTTACTGTGACGGCATGGAATTCAAAGGTGGAAGGAGTGAAGTTAGGTAGCTTGAAGAGGGAAAAGCACCATTTGGGAGAGAGCAGGAGACCAGTGCCACCTCCTCTGCCAGTGGGTCTGGGTGTATGGGAGAAGGAATATGCTGTGGAGAGAGCTGCTGGGGTGGATGTGTTGGATGGAGTAATCCACGTCTCAGTGAGAGCAAGGAAATCCAGAGACTGCAGGGAAGCGTAGCCAGAGATGAAGTCAGCCTTAAGAACAGCTGACTGGCAGTTCCACAGGCCGCCTGAAACTAGATGTTGGAAGTCAGTGGAGCATGTGGGATAGACGAGAGCAGGCCGGTAATATCGATTACGAGATACACAGGGCCAGTGATAATTGCGAGAAGACACATAAACAGGAATGGAGAAAATACACATGATTATAGCATGAGGGGCTAAAAAAACCTCTTTAACCTTACTAGTCGATTGCAAAAGGCCCTCAAACAGAAGGACTAAATCAATATTTAGAGCCTTATTTATTCCTTTAAAAAGGGACTCTTTCAAATATAAAAATATAATATATTACTGTCTGAATTATACTATTTTTCTGTTTAAATAGCCATTATTGAAAGAAAGAATAAGAACAGCATTCTAACAGTAGATATCTGTGTGTGTATTAACATTTGTGTATTAACATAAATATTTATTATATCAGATAAGCCTCCAGTCCCCCCTCCAGCTATAAAGGATTTTCAACTAGCAAGAATAGCTTACATTGGTGCACTGTACGGTTCTATCAATAGTTAATAAACTCTACTTTTGCATAGTTAATGCACTGGAATTATTTCATCATTTTCCCAAGAGTGATTGATGCAATAGATTGCACAAATGTTCGTATTTTTTTAAAGCGTTGAAATCTTCTCACAGCCTTACTTTGAGACATGCAAGTGCTTGAGTAAAAAAGATCAGCAGCAGCCTGCCTTAATGACCAGACAGAGATAAGACTATTAATGCAGCCGGCATTCACTATCTGCAGTTAACATTCACTAATCCACTTAAAGCACGACAGCAACACACTTACCTTTAATTGAAGTGCTTGCATTCTCTCCTTATTTGAATCTGTTTTACATTAGGAACACACATTCTTAAAGCTTTATCCATTTATTCCATTACGTTTATCATATTTACAGCACTTTACATTAATCAAGTTGTTTTTACTTTTCAACAAAAGCCGGCGCAAGCCAGTTTAATAATTAATTTTAAAGGCCCTGACAACATGTTTCTTTCTACATTAAAGAACTATTTCTGAGATGATCCTATTTTATCTGTGTCCTTTTACCAGAATCAGGTCCAAGCAACTATCCCAGAATAATTATGGAGGATGAAAATGAATACAACAGAAATTCATTTTGGACATTGCAGAAGCTTATCGAAACGATGCAAATGCAACTGCGAACCGTATGCAAAGCTAAAGGAGCTCCAACGAAATATTAGAGTGTGAAACGTTTTGGGACAGGCCGTGTATATCCAAAGCTATCGGTAAATACCCTAAAGGTGGAGTATGGTGGAGTTAAAAAAGCTGTGTGAAGAGTAGGTCTCAGCCATCACAGCTACCCACCTGCCAAATCCCTGGATATCTTAAATGTCATTGTTTCTGAAACAGACATTTTTTTCGTAGATACGTTTTGTAAAGGCCTCAAGTTATGCTTTGAGAAACGCACAATGCCACATGGTTAACGGCATAAAACGTTGCATGACACAAAGTCAATCAAAAATAATGAAACATAGAGTAACACGGGACATTAACAGCGGTACCCCTCGGTGAGAGTCCACAGTGAATGCTTGTGGGTAGCTTCTCAAATTCTCAAATCAGAGTCCGCAGAGAATCAACATGTGTTTCCTGCCGCCTTTAGTTGCTGCTGGGACTTCATGAACTGAAGAAGAAATGTTTCATAGTGTAGGGAGCAATAACCCACAGCCATTTAAATAAAAGTACACGCTGTGTGGACAGAAGACTAACAAGAGGGAGGGGATGGAGCAAAGGCCATATAAAAGAAAGATAATAATAAATAATAATCAGGCAACAAAAGGGGCAGCAAATCCACTCGGAACACACAACAAAACCTGCAGACATGAACAGGAAACATCGACTAGCAGAGAAACATGATGGGAAAACACTGACAGAGACCACTGAGAAACACACAGGACTGATCACATCATCAACAACACTCAGCTGGAGAGGGTGAGAACACACAGGTGCAAACAGCTAGGGCCGAGCAAACAATCACAAAAGGCGGGAAAACTAAAAGGCAGGACGTGAAACCCAACAAGACACAGGGAGTGTCACGGTTATCATGTCATGTCACAGTTCTGTCTTGGTTTGGGTGTTTTCGCTGTTCTCTGTCATGTTTTCCTCCTGTCGTTAGTTTCCCTGGTGTGTCTCGTTAGCTGATTGTGTTCACCTGTGGCCCTTGTGTTTCTCCTCCCCTGCCCGGCTGTGTCTCGTCTTGTAATTATCCCTCCCTGTATTTAGTCTTGTCTCGTCCTGTGTTCAGTGTTGGTGCTTCTTTTGTTCGTGACTGAATTCACCGGTGAGTGTTCTGTTTTGCCTGTATTAGTTTCATTAGCCTTGAAATAAAGGTTTATCAGAGTTATCTGCATTTGGGTCCTGCTTCCTTCACTCAACCGTGACAGAAGCACCAACACTGAACACAGGACGAGACAAGACTAAATACAGGGAGGGATAATTACAAGACGAGACACAGCCGGGCAGGGGAGGAGAAACACAAGGGCCACAGGTGAACACAATCAGCTAACGAGACACACCAGGGAAACTAACGACAGGAGGAAAACATGACAGAAAACAGCGAAAACACCCAAACCAAGACAGAACTGTGACATGACATGATAACCGTGACAGGGAGTAATACTTTTCAAGTTCACGAGAGACAGATTTGCTGCTTCATTTTATATGTCTATTTAAACACAGCTACTGTTTGGAAGTGTGTGTGATTAACTAATATACTTTTTTTAATATATTTCATGCATTGTATTTATTTAGTGTGCTCTTATGGCAACACAGAGTTACAAAATGGGGTTTCTTACTGCCAGCATTGGAACGCTTCTGTGTCTTTGCTTTTTGCAGTTCAACAAATAGTGTTGCAACCAGCATGCATGCTAATGGAGTAGCAATAGAGACACCCTGAGAAGAAAATGGCATTTTCTTTGTACTTAAAAGCCAAATGCAGGAGAATATCCAGCCTCACACATGGCTCTGTCCTTCAGTCGTCCTGTAGTCTCGAGCTGCTATCACAAGAACCACAGCTACACACACAAAAGGCTCCAGATGAGTCTGCTTGTTTGAGAGGAAATTGAACATTGTGTGTCAAAGCTACCAGACAAGAAGATTTCTCGCTCTCTGTGTCTCTTTCTGTTTTATTCCTCTTTTCCCTCGGGACAGCCACGTGATTATTGTTTCGTGGACAGTATGAATGCAGGTGGCCTGAACAGAGGAGTGACCCGCTCAAGGTCAACACTGGAGAGCTGGTAAAGACTGCCCAAACAAAGAGCATCCTTTCTGTTTCACAAATAACAGATCAGATCTTTAAAAGACAAAAACAATTCAAATGTATTACTGAATGTATAACTTATGAACTCACAGGACAGTAATGTTTGTGATGTAACTCTGCAGAGGTGAGAAGTAACTAAGTACATTTATTCAAGTACTGTACTTAAGTAGAATTTTGAGTATTTCCATGTTATGCTACTTTGCACTTCTATCCCACTACAATTCAGAGGTACATCTTGCACTTTACTCGACTACATTTATTTAATACCTTTAGTTACTTTACAGATCTGGATGAATGATGTGAAATATAATCAAGTGTTAAATCAGACTTTAGTTCCACCTGGAGTAAATCCACCAGCTACCCTGCAACCTACAAAGTACTTCAGACTAGCTGCACCTTCACCAGCTTTGAGAACACTTTCATGATCAATCATTATAAAACATATCATATATATTATTCTGAAATGGACCAATCTGCACATGGACCAGACTACTTTTACTTTTGGTACTTTAAGTATATTTTGATGCTAATACTTTTGTACTTTTACTTGAGTAAAATTTTGAATGCAGGACTTGTTCTTGTAACAGAGTAGTCATACACTCTTGTACTTCTACTTTTACTCAAGTACAAGATCTATGTACTTCTCCCACCTCGGACAGTAAGACAGAGTAGGCGCTGTATGCTAACACTTAAAGTGCATTGATGTTATTTCAATATTATTGGTTGTTTGGTTGGGAATCTACCAATCAGAGTGTCAAGGTTTGATCCCCATCCCACAGCTATTAAGACGTCAAAGTGTCCTTCGTCAATACACCTAACCCCAAATCCTCCCATAGACATTCAGTATCTACGCTATTGGAGTATATATTAGTCATTTGTTTACGAAAAATCTTTTGCTCTGATTGGTCATTACATTGTGCCTTTAGACAAGTTGATCTCTCATCTTGACCATAACCTGGTACAGATTACGTAAGGGTTCAGAATAAGTTACCATGGCAACCTATCCCGGTAAGAAGAGCACCCTGAAGTGTCAGTGAGGAAGATCTTCACTAGCACGGCTCTCTGGGATGCAGCTGTGAGTTAACCCGGCTGTTTGACATTAGTTGGGTTAGTTCTAGAGATGTAAACCCAAAGCTCTCAATGATGTTCAGATTCAGATTTTAATTTGGAGACTGTGGCTCAGTGGGGTAGGACGTTGATCTTCGGATAAGAGAGGCACTTCACCCCAAGTTGGTCCTTGGAGGAAGAGGACGTCTCCTCAGCCCCTGTGTATTCTAGGAGAGGATGTGGCTGTTGTGGAGGAGTACAAGTACCTGGGAGTGCACTTAGACAATGGGCTGAACTGGAGCATCAACACTGACGCTGTGTACAAGAAGGGGATGAACAGACTCTATTTTCTGAGGAAGCTGAGATCCTTCCACGTGTGCAGCAAGATGCTGGAGATCTTCTACCAGTCTGTTGTGGCCAGTGCACTCTTCTTTGCTGCGGTCTGCTGTGGGGGGCAGCATCAGAGCCGGTGACACCAGCAGGATCAATAAACTGATCAGGAAAGCTGGGTCTGTCATCGGCATCAAGCTGGACATGTTTTTCTTTTAGCCTATTTACCTCGTTAACGTAAATAATACTCATTACATTGACACATGCATTATTTGTGATTAAAATAATGGTTGTTGGTAATGTCTTAACGACCCCCACAGATGTATGATTTCACTGCGTCCGTGGGAGCTGAGACCCCTCCTTATGGGAGCTCAGCTCCCATTGGCTCCCACATAACTCGAACCCTGTATATAGCTATATATAGCTATATATATATATATATATATATATATATATATATATATATATATATATATATATATATATATATATATATATATATATATATATATATATATATAGCTATATATATATATATATATAGCTATATATATATATATATATATATATATATATATATATATAGCTATATATATATATATATATATATATATATATATATACAGTATGTACAGAAGTACTTCAACATACTTTACTCACCAGCAGGATAAAATCTTCATTGTCCTAAGGAACAACATCCACTCCCTTCATGGGTCTGCACTTATGGTGTTTTAACATTCACCTCGCCTATTGCCGTTTCATTATCACACCATTCGTGCACGCCTGTCACAAAATTGGTTTTATGCAACACGCCTGAATGAGAGGAATGAAAAGCACTGCGCAAACAAAAAAAAGGAAACAATGAGCAAGTAAGGTGTAAATGAAAAATATATTTATGCGCATTGCAGTGTACTCTAAATATGAAGAAAAGCAGAATGGAATTTACATTCGCGGGCCTGTTTGTCATTGGAAATGGTGCTGAAGAAAATAAATTGCATAGAGAGAAATAAAATATGTATTTTTCTCCAGGGAACTGCATACAGAAATTGGGCTCTAGGATATCAATATGAAGCAGAATTGAAAAACATGGAGATGGAATGATAATTCCAGAGCTCTTCTAGGAACCATTCTGAGAATACTATGAAGCTACGGTAAGGACGAGATTTATTCAAAGAGAGACAAGCATGAATACTTGTCTTTACAACTATTTATCTATGTCTCTGGTGAAAATAATAATAAATACAATTTTAAAAAATAATACAAACATGTAACTACCAGTAAATGGATAAGGAACAAATCAGAGACTAACTATATCCATGATCAATTACAATTATCCTTTTTGGAATATTCCAGATTTACTCAATATGTCTTGATAAAATAATATATAAAACAGACAAAAATCTCCTTTTGATTAATTGTTTGGATAAATTCAAATTTGCTCAGGTGTTATTTTTACCTCATGATGTCTTTCAGAATTGTGCACAGGTTGACAAAAATGTATTCAATCTCTATTCAGTAAACATGAGGAATGAGTGTAACAGAAACATATTATACTCACTTATATATACTTAATATCATTGTGTGATTTTTATTTGCTAATGTTTATCTTTATTTGCTGGCTTTCACTTCTTTACTAACCCAAACTCTATTCTTCGTCTTTCACTCTGCAGACAGTATGCTCTCTGTATGACTGACTAAACTTTCTTGCAAGAAATAAAACAACGACAGCTGAATGGTTTGATTCTTAATCCACAGTTGATCAAATAAATTCCCATCACAATGGGCAAAAGTTAATTATAATGATACCTACAAATTGTATCAGCGAAATGCTCTGAGTTTACTCAAGATCCATGAGATCTTTGCACTTACAGTATTCAGCAAAAAACAGGGCTTCAGCCTTTGGAGAAAGAGAAGTCTCATTTGTAATTATTTTTTCCCATTGTCCTCAGTGTTTCCGTGAGGTTAGCGGAGCTGCTATATCTCCTCTCTTTGTCAATACGATGTAAACACAAGAGTGGGTTTAATCGATAAAACAATGAGCAGCAGAAAGCAGCCTGCACATTGTAAAACTCAAACTGTAACACTTCAATCCGTTCAGTCCTGCCCTGCCTGCTCTGGGCTTTGTAGCGTTCCATTGATTGTTTTCCTTTTGTTCCACTAACAATTTACTTTCCTGTCAGTAATGATCATTCTGTCACCAGACATCCAGTTTAGTTTGGGTCCATGTAGGTGTCTTTACCAGAGATGGCAAAAGTAAACACATCCTTTACTCAAGTAGAAGTACAGATACTCTTGTTTAAAAATACTCTGGTAAAAGTAGAAGTACTGGATACATTTCTTTACTCAAGTAAAAGTAAAGAAGTATGGGCTTCGAAATGTATTTAAGTACAACTGTTTTAAAGAGTACCTGACCTCCCTTTATATTAATAGAACAACAATGTCATTGTTAGCTAATGAACCCCCCCCCCCCCCCCCCCCCCCTTATCACCTGAATCTCCTCCTAGAGCACCATTGAGTTCTTTGTAACCAAATGTCTCTCAGAGGGGCGTGGGGAGGGGCTCCTTATTTTCATCTAAAGTAACAGACAGAGATTCAGCACTTTGGAAACAGGGCTGAAACAGAGGGGATTATGGGATGCTGCAATGCACGATCTGCTTGGTATTTGGAGCCAAACACTTCAGAGACATATTTTGTATATATCTGTGAATTATAATATATTGATGAAAAACAGTATAATAGGGGACCTTTAAAATCAATAGGCACGCAATGACTCTAAATATTAATGATCACGTCACCAAACGCAGATTAAAAAAAGTAACAAACCTGTTTTGAAAATGTAAGAAGTAGAAAGTACAGGTATTTGTGTTAAAAATGTAAGAAGTCAAGGTAAAAAGTAAAGTACTGATACCAGAACAATTTAATTAAGTACAGTTACGAAGTATTTGTACTCCACTACTTCCCATCTCTGGTCTTTAGATTAATAAAACGGATTTCTATCCAATAGCAAGCTTGTGTAAAGGCTGAGGAGGTGCCTTACAAAAAAAGTAAAGTAAAAACTCAAGGGCGATTAAAAGGAGAGCGAGTAGAAAGACGTGCTTACCTGCACTGAGCGCTGCGAGGTGTACATGTTTATATTCATGTATGTGTGATCAGGCCCGGTTCTACGGGGGTGCATAAGGGTGCATTGCACCCTCAGTTGAGTCGTTATGCACCCTCATTTGAAAAATGAAAAGTGAAAAAAATAAATAAATGAAAAGTGAAAAATATTACATATAATAACAATAATAATAATAGTAGTAGTAAGAAGAAGAAGAAGAATATAGTTGAAATAAAATAAATTGTAATTGTGGTTAAATAACATTGTCTGCTGCATTTATTTGGTCAATTTAAACGGTAAGTAACGTTATTATGTCAGGTGCGCGTGACCTGTGCCGCTGCACGTTCGTCATCTGCAAGGTGCTTACACAGCAGTCAGTGATGGAACTCAGAAAATGGTTAAAACAACCAGCCTTATCGCCAGCAGTAACACTGCATCTACTGCAGGTAATAACAGTTCAGATCATGGGGACATTACATTACCCGCGGCCACTGTCGTGGACACTAACGCCCGACTCGCCGGCTTTGCCTGCCTCGCCCACGGGGAGGGCCCCAAACACAGTGCCAGAGGACCTCGGCAAAACAGAGCCTGCCCAGGTATATTTGAAAAAGTACCCAATTCGCCTGTACAGTGGGGTAAGGCACTCATTTTGCAGCTCATGTTTTCAAAACAGAGATTGGCTGGAATATTCATGTAAAATATATGCCATCTTCTGCTATGCATGTAGACATTTCAGTTCAAGTAAGTCAGATGCCTTCACCACAACTGGCTTCAACAACTGGCGCCATTCTCTTGTACGTGATAAGGGACTGGGAAGGCATGAATCAAGCAAAGAGCACATAGATCTCTTCATTTTGCTCTCAAAGTGCACCAGATTGATGCTTTTAACTTCAATATTTAAAAAAAAAAAAAAAAAAAAAAATCTTCCCGGGGGGCATGCCCCTGGACCCCCCTAGAGGAGGTGAGGACCCCCCTAGAGGGTGTTAGGTCCACTCCCCACTTATAAAAATAGCACTTTACCACTGCACCCTCTCTAATCTCAGATGCACCCTGAGTCATTTTGTTCTGGAACCGGGCCTGTGTGTGATTAAGTGCGAGTCTGTGTGTGTCTTGGAGTGCTGAATCAAAGGCCTTATGTTCAGGGCTGATAGCTGACCCATCAAGCGTAGCCCACCTGAAGCAGAAAAAAACACTTACATCAGAAAATCCCCAGCGTTGAGAATTTCTAAAGTGCAGCGCTGCACTGTGCACATCTAAAAGGCCTACCTCAGCCACAACACACGGCACAAATCCTCCGCCAACAATGGACGCTTACAAAAGGCGGAGCTGAGGGCAAAGAGACAGGGAGGAGAGACGGCTCCAAATGTCTCTCACTCTTCAATCTGCAGCCTTTCATATCGAGCCGTACGCTTCCTGTCTGCAACGCACCTGTACCCTATGTTGTGTGGAGTAGAGGCAGGAGTAGTCACTGCCCTACACTGTAGAGACAAGAGAGAACACAGTCCTGAGTCCACAAAATAATCCTAAAAAAACTGATTTTCAAAGGTTTTATGTTTAAAGATAGGCATTGAAAATGTTTGTTACACTGAATGTAACTATTCACATGTTATTGTACTATACTGGTTTAGGATTAAAAGGAATTTATTGGGAGTATTTTTACATTATATTCATAATTATGTTTAAATTAGTGTATTATCACCATTTAAGGGAAATGGTGGGAATCATAGCCTTAAATGTGCAACTTGCTTACAAGCAGGGTGAAAGACGGTGAATTTCTTTCCTTAAGGTAGAGGTTTTGAAACACTGTATCACTGACGGGTTATATCTTATGCCCCTTTCACACCAACGCGTTTTCAGCTCCGGCTCGGAGCTGGAGCCTGGAAAGTACCGGTTTTTCCTGTTCACACCGCCTCTTAGCTCCGGATTCCGGTTCACTTCCAGCTCCAAAAAATTGTCGGTCTAGAGGCAAGAGCTTCGGAGCTAAGAGGCTGCTTCGCTTACGTCTCTCTTACGTCGAGGCGGAGGGGGCAGGGGCAGATTCGTCGTTGAAGTAGATGCTGAAGACCACAAAGAAGTCTTGCATTTCGCATGTGATGTTTGTAAAGTTCCAAGTAAAGTCGTCCCTTGTAAAGTCGTCCGATGCCTTCCATTTTGTTTCGTAAGAGGATAACCAAAGCGAACAACGCTTCAATACAATCGGCCATTGTTGTTGTTGTCGATGTGAGGGATATCCGCGCGGTTTGGATTTAATGAAGCAGGCATGTAAACGGTGACGTCATGACGCAGCAGAGGCAGCTCTGGGCGGTGTGAACAGAGCGGGAGCAGAAAAGGGAAACCGGAGCTGAACCAGAAAAGCTGCCGCTCGGAGCTAGAAAGGGAAAAGCGCTGGTGTGAAAGCCACACAGGCTCCGCCCTCTACTGGACTCTATGGGTACTACCTCTCAACCATACTATGCAAGCATTCACCTACTGAGATATCTATAAATGCTTTACTTTCTTCAGTTGCTCACTCACTGAAGAGGGTGTAGGATGACAGTCAGGAGGCGTGGCCGCCTTATATATGGTGGGCTTGCGCGCGCATTCAGGTAGGCCCGCCCCAAGGGGCCGGCTACGTTTGAGAGGTAGTACCATAGACTGTATATATAAATGGACGTAGTGTCCGTGACGTCACCCATAGGATTCTGCAGAGTTGCCGTGAAGCCCTTAGTAGGCAGAGTCGGCCACTAACGGCTCGACTGTGATGTCAGAGTCTAATCCCGCCTGCTCCAAATAAGGGCAAAGAAGCGGAGCCGAGGCGGGACCTGCTGCCTCCGAACTGGAAGTAAACAGAGCTAGCTCAGGCTAAGAAGCTAAGCTAACATGAAATACATGCATACCAAGTTACTGCTAACAGTGTAGTTCCCCTATATAAACGTTACATTCATAATCAAATGAGACAATCTGCAAGAGAATTAGCTATATTTTGTTATTCTTAATGCTTCTCATTCACACGTTGAGAAAAGACGGACTCCACCGCCCGGACCTAACGGAGCCGCAGTGGGCTAGCTCCGGGACGCCGGCTGGAGCTAGCCCCCTGCGGCTCCGTTAGCTCCGGCGGCCACCACTGGGATAATTGGGTCCCCTATTAACATTTGCTCCCGTTTAGCATTATGGGCGTCATAGCCATAGACTATAAAAGTCTTACCCAAGGCTGAATCATAAACTAAAATGTATATGTATGCATAAAGGGTTACGTCCTTAGCTGGCTAATAAGTAGCAAGCTAAGCTACCACACAAACACCTGCGAACGGGGTTAACATGTATAATATTATCATTTTAGACTTCTTGGAAGTTCTGTTAGTACATTCAAGCGCACAGCACAACATTTTAATTGTCTGGTATTTGTATCAATATTCCCTAAAAGGCACAATCACCACGAACACGGCTAAAGCTAAAGGGTCAAGTACAGTACGATGACTAACTAACGTTGTAGCCTCTATGGTTGTAGCCTAGCAGAGTGGACAAGTTGCTGTTAGCTGACAGTGAGGCATGTACATGTCCATCAAAGTGACCACGCCCTAATTTATGCAAAAGCTTTAAGGCTTAATATTAATTAAACAGATGAGTTGAGAAACAATGCACCCCCCACACAGTAGTCATGAAGGGGGAATCTAACTATACAGAGAATATGGTTTTTTGAACCACGATGTAAACATGTTTATTTCTGCTGTAAAGTTGGGCATTTTAACATGGGGGTCTATAGAAATGTCTCCCTTCTGCAGCCTGCTCCTACTGGCCACTAGATGAACTGCAGTGTGTGGCACTTCCGTATTGGCATCCCGGCTCTTCCCCAGAGTTTGCCGCTTGGGTAGTACCCATAGAGTCCAGTAGAGGGCGGAGCCTGTGCTTGTATAACTAGTGTTACAATACGTAACGCCCCGTTTCTCCCTTAAGTAGCTTTGCCCAGGTGTGCTGCGTTGGTATAACAAGGTGCACAACAAGGTGCACCTGGGAAGGACTTCATTGAAATATCTAGTGCTAGCAGCAGAAGAAAGGTGCTGCGTCTCAAGTCTCTTATTTGTCATTTCCTCGCTCTTCGGTCCTCTCTCTCACCGGGAGTAGCTTTTTGTGCGCCATCTTAAGGAGCCTCCCATGGTGCTTATTTGTGCCCGAGGAGCGAGGAAACACCAGACCATCCTTCAGTGAAATCCTCAGCCACTCGCCCCGCCCCCTCACTGTGTATCGCTCACTGATTGGACGAGGCAGCGCATGCAATGATCAGATGCAAATTAACATATTTGCAGTTTAACAGTGGAGTGAAGACACAAACCACATTAAACTCCCAGGAATCACTCCTCAGTTTATACTGATTTTGTTTTTAATTAATATCATCCATAAACAAAGTGGACAAACATCATTTAATTAATTCATTGGAAACAGTTTTCATGATCTCCAATTCATGTTTATTCTTATGGTGCAACTTTCAAAAAACATACAGCTCTGGAAAAAAGACCACTCCAAATTCTTCTTTAATCTCAATCTCTACATGTATGGCAGCCATTCCATTCCAGTGTCTGTTGAATTCCAACACAAAGAAATGTTGTCAGTAGTTTATAGAATAAAAATATACATACTTATAACTAGTGAAAACCAGAGAAACTGATAATGCTGCAGTGGGGATTTTTTTTCCAGAGCTGTAAATCCACCTGGGGTAAATAAAGCATTTTGAGTGATTGACGTTATCTAACAGTTGCTATACAAACACCAGTTTCAAAGCAACATGGGATGTGTATCTGGAATTAAGCTTTCTACCAGAATCACTCAAGAAATGTCCCTTCAGCAAAGAAAAGATGAAAATACATCTGCATAACGCGCTGTTGCTCCACTTGCTTTTTGTGGAGAGTAGAAAAAGGCAGAGCAGAGAGCAGCTTAAGGCTGGAGCCACACGAGAACGGTAACGGTCGTATCCACTACAGTTCTCTATCATATAGATCAGGGGTTTTCAAAGTGTGGGAAGGTGAGCCTCCCCTCAGAGAACATAAGAACAGCCGCGCCCCCTCTCCCAAATATTATTGCTATTATTATTATTATTGTTGTTGTTGCAATAATGCAGGGGCATTCAATTACATTTCAAAGAGGTCCAGTAAGAGAACAATTACATGCTCTGTTTTCGCTGTCTACCTTTCTCTTTTTTGAGCACGCCATTTGAAATTACTCCGACTGTTTCTCTCTTCTTGTCTCGTCTCTGTGTGTGTGTGTTTGAATCTATCGTGCTGAGTCCCAGTCTTCTCTGATGTTACACTGCAACCTGCCTGTTAGACAGAGTCCAAACACACAGTCTGTCCAACACATCTCCTGCAATACACATGCTGCAGCTGCCCAGCTGCTCACTGTTTGTAAAAGTAAATAAATAGTATTTTCATTTCAATAATTTACTTTCTTTACCCTGCTTCATAAACAAGCAAGGACAGCGAGGACACAGACAGGGAGGCAGCTTTACTTCATAAAGGAAATGGCGGTCAATATTAACAACACAGGAGCTAAAACGCTTAATAACCTTCATTACGTGTTAAAGAAAGAACTTAAGAAAAGTTGAAAAGATGAGGCTGTTAAACGGGCAGCGGATCCGCTGTGTGTAGAAAAAGAGAGAGAGAGAGAGAGGCTGCGTCTCAGGTCGACTATTTTAATTTCCTCGGTCGTCGGTCCTCTGTATCACCGGAAGTTGATTTGTCTGCGCCATCTTGATTAGCGTCCCATGGCTCTTATTTCTGCCGGAGGAGCGAGGATCGAGGAGCGATAATGGAGGAGCGATAACCGCTTCTCTTTTGCCTTTGCCTTAACAATGTGAATACACTCGTGCACTTTTAAGTGCCAAACATGTCTTGAGCAAACCTCTTTAGTTGTAGCTTTGTAGCTGGCTTGGTCATGACATCAGCAATCATTAACTCAGTAGGGCAGTACTCCAAAGTTAACTTTTCCGTTATTTACAGTTTCCCTAATGAAATGGTACTTAATATCAATGTGTTTGCTCCTTTGCCTGTTTACTGGGTTTTTGACAAGGGCTATATTGGTTGTCCTCCTACACCTTTGTTTGTGCATACTGGTATGTGTCTATACCTTTGAGTAGCTGATCTAAATAGATACATTGTTGTATTCTGCCTCACAGGTGGATAATGCCACTGTTGGTTGTTTCTTTGTTTCCCATGAGATCAGAGAGCTTCCTTTACTTAGACTGACACAATATCCTGATGTGCTACGCCTGTCTGTTGCATCTGATGCCCAGTCAGCATCACAGTACACTTTTAGACCTAGTGCCTCTGTCATTTCTCTTAAAGCATAACTCCTGTTCTGTTGTGCCTTTTAGATATCTGAACACATGTTTTACTGTGTTCCAATGTTCCTCTGTTGGTTCATCCAAGTGCTGAGATAGTTTACTGACCACAAAACCTATATCGGGTCTAATACATGTGGACAAGTAAATTAAACTTCCCACTGCCTCTCTGTATTTAGTTGGGTCTATCAATTTCTCAGAATCATCTGTTTGTTCAAGTGTTGACTCACATGGGGTCTCCGTGGCCTTGCAATCCTGCATTTCAAACCTCTCTAGGATTTTGCCTATATATTTCTTTTGAGACATTTTAACTTCATCTTCTGTTTGATAAAAATCAATTCCCAGGAAATGTTTCAACTTTCCCAGGTTCTTTATTTTAAACCTGTCAGAAAGCATCATCTTTACACCTTCCAGTACATGTGTGTTGCTTGCTGCTACTGTATGATCAGATCGTCAACGCATACAATCATGATTACCTTTTCATCATGTTTCTCTCTTGTATACACTCGGGGTGTAACGGTTCACAAACATTTCGGTTCGGTACGTACCTCGGTTTTTAGGTCACGGTTCGGTTCGGTACGTTTTCGGTACAGCAGAAAAAATTATCACAAAACATAACATATTTTTTTTAAATTATTATTAAACTGTGAATAATGTATTCTCTCAAATAAATACAAAATATAATAAAATAAACATTAAGGTGCAGCATTTCGATGAACTGAAATAATCTGTATTTGAACTTTACTGTACTAGTACTCACAAAACAAACTATTAGTTTTGGGTTTTTAATTATTATTAAACTATGAACATTCACTCAAATAAATACAAAATATAATAAAATAAACATTAAGGTGCAGCTTTTCGATGAACTGAAATAATCTGCATTTGAACTGTACTGTACTAGTACCTAAGCAGCCAGTTTGACATTATGACTTGCTTGTCATTGTATTTTCATGTTTATTTAAAGAAAGATGAACTTGTCCACATTTCTTGCCGAAAGGGCAGATCTGCTGGCACTAACAATGTCTCCTGCTGTGGAGAACACCCTCTCGCTAGGGACAGAGGTAGCAGATACAGCCAGGTAGCGCCAGGTAGCGCTTTGCCAACATGGCAAAATAAGGATATTTGGCGTTTGTAATAGCTTTGGCTTGGTCTGAAGTTTTTGCGAGTGGTGGAGGCTTAAATGCTAGTGGGAGTTGAGTCTTTTGGTACCGGTGAAGTTCACGTTCGGGTGATGCCTTTTCAAGAGTGTGCAAGTTTGATGTATTGCCAGCCGCGTAACCAATTTTAGTTGAACAATGCCGACAAACAGCTTTGGTTCGGTCCACCTGTCTTTGTCCGTCATCCTTGTACGTAACTGCGAAACCAAAATGTTCCCAAACCGGAGACTTCAGTGATGCTGGAGGATTTTCGAGCTCAACTTTATCTGCTTTCGCCATTTCGACAGTTCCTCAAATTACTGACTACATTTGAACGCATCCCTCTGACCAGCTCTCATAGTATGCCTCTCGTCCAATGAAATGACTTGCTCGCTCTATGACGCGTTGAACCCAATGTGAGCAAATTACTCTGAATGCTGCGACGCAGCACCTGAGATTACTTCCAAGAAGTTGTTCACGTTCTCAATTTTTTACGTTTAACGTTATATTCGTTTGGTACACTTCGGTACACACGTGTACCGAACCGAAGGGCCGGTACCGAATAATTTCGGTACGTGTACCGTTACACACCTAGTATACACACAATGATCAGCTGGATTCTGTATGAAACCGTTCTCACTCAGACATGTGTGTAACATAGCATGTTATTGACTTTTCTTCATAGCCTTCTGGTTGCTCCATATAGATTTCACAATCAATGGGTGCATGCAAATAGGCTGTCTTAACGTCCATCTGGTGTAAAATGAGTCTCTCTTGTGCTGCTTTCTGCATGAGTACTCTTACACTTGTCATATCAGCTGTGGGAGAAAATGTCTCTTTGTAGTCTGTTCCTGGTTTTTGACTGTAGCCTTTTGCTACAAATCTTGCCTTGTATTTATCTGATCCATCAATGTCACTTTTGAGTGCATCGACCCATCTTCCTCCCACTGCCTTTTTACCTGGTGGCAACTGGGTGAGGTGGAAGGTCTCGTTTTCCTCCAGAGATCGCATCTCCTCGTCCATGGTATTCTTCCACTGCCTTGACTTTGCTGACACTATGGCATCATTGTAGGTTTGAGGGATATCACAGACTGCTCTGTAGCAAAAGTCCATGCATGTTTGTGCTTTGTCCTCTGCATCCTCAGTCTCAAAATCCCGTAGATGAGTTGGTCTCCTTTTGTTTCTCTGTGGATACCTTTTGGTTACAGTCTCTGTGGCTTTACTCGGCTGTGTACATTCAGTCTCTTCAAGTAAAGTGTCAGGCACACGCATCTGAATACCATGACTTGATACCTTTTCTACATTTATATCATTGCCTACGGCCCTGGAGTGTGCATCCTCATGACCACATTCTATCTGTGCCTCAGATGTTTGTGTTTCCTTTTCTTTTGCGCTTTTGGTTGTGAATTTCACCAACCTGTGCTTTTGCACCTTCTCTGTTTCTGGGTAATACACCAGATAAGCTGGGCTGTTTTTATCATAGCCAATGAAAACCCCTTGCTCACATCTAGAGTTTATCTTCCCTTTTTCTTGTTTGTAAGCAAAACATGTTATACCAAATGTTTGCAGTTTGGATACATTTAGTTCTTTGCCTGTGAACAACTCGTATGGCGTTTTCTTTGTGCGCCTGCTGTAGCACCTGTTTCTTACAAAAGCTGCAGTCTGCATAGCGTAGTTCCATAGCTTGTCTGGTAACCCACTCTCTATCAATAAGCATCTGCTCATATCATAGAGAGTTCGCCAGCTTCTCTCTGCTGTACCATTTGGGTGTGGTGAATAGGGTGCAGACGTTTCGTGTCTAATCCTATTTTTAGTTAAGAGTGCCTGAAAGTCTCGGCTTGTAAACTCAGTGCCGTTGTCTGAACGAATACACTAGACTTCTCCATAAGGTGCTATGTCTGCCAAGAACCTTTCTGTGGCTTGCACTGTATCACTTTTTGACTTCAGAAAATATACCATCACGGTGCCTGAATAGTCATCTGTAAATGATTGTGCATATCTGTGGCCTTCTCTGCTCAGTGTTGACATGGGACCAGTTAAATCAGTATGTACTAGCTCTAAGGGTTTCTCAGCCTTTCTGTCTGGCTCCCTATTTCTAGTCTGTGTGAATTTTCCCTGTGTACACACTTCACATAACTGACTAGGCTTAACTGCTGTTCCTTTTATCTCCATGCCTGTCACTACACTTTGTAATTTCTGTACATCTTCATAGTTGCCATGACCCAACATTGCATGCCAAGTTTGCATATCATGACACCCTTTACATTTTTCAACATTTTCTTTAACAGTTGGCAAGTAATACAAATGTCCACTCTCGTGGATGTCAAACCTGCTACTGTCCTTGGTAACCATGTGGCTTTCTCCTTTCTTGAAGGTGATTGTCGCTCCTCCATTTGCAGCTCTTGCCACAGAGAATATGTCATGTGGGTATGAAGGTATGTACAGTGCATCCCGTAGCTGTGCTCTGTGCTGTCGTCCAGTGTCGTCTAGCACAGTGGTTCTCAACTGGTGGGTCGCGACCCAAAAGTGGGTCGCGGACCCGTTTCGAGTGGGTCGCGGATGTGTGAGTGAAGAAATTTTTTTTGGAAAAAGTCAAACTTTTATTTTGAAGGCCCGATTTTCTAACGCTGTGCATGCAGTCGGCGTTGGACTGGAAGTGCCGGAGACCATGAACGGTTTTGAAAACTTCTGTCACATAGTGATCATCTTCTCAATAAAACATCTTTGCTGATGTTTTTTCGAGTCTTCTGGCCAATCAGAATCAAGAGTCCCCACGGAGAATAACTTTGCGGTAGAACTCTTCTTTATACATCCATGGGTACAACTTCAGATACAAATGAACACGTAATGAAATATGACCCCCGGTCTGATGACTGACAGGTCACAGAACAATGAGGGCTATCTCCCCTTACCCACAATTTAAAGTAAGTCACACAGACTCTCTCCACTTTGCTCTTCTCTCTGTGAGGAGCAGCACGTTCAGCTGTCAGAACAAAGTGAAAAACAAACAATGGCATAAAATATTATTAATATGTCGGGTAGTGATAGATTTATTTATTTTCTTCTCAGAGTGTACCACATAGTTTATGTTAGTATTTCTAAAAATCTCTGGGGTTGGGTTTTCAGCATGTGCGCCTTTTTATATAGTTCAGCTTTGATTCCATCATCTCATTAAACCTTTTTTAAAAGCATACTTTAGTTCTGTGAAGGGATATAAGGGATATATGCACTGTACTTCACTTGTATTAATATTGTATGCTGAAAAGCGTATATATTACAGCACGATTTTTTGTTGAATAGATTTGAGTGCTTCAAAATGTTGGGTCGCGATTTACTGACCAAGTAAAAAAGTGGGTCTCGAGGCCTGACCAGTTGAGAACCACTGCTCTAGCAGATACACGATCGCTGTTCCTCTGCGTTGTGCTATTCCGCTGCATTTGGTCCCGTCAGCTAACTCCACTGAATGTGTCCCTGAAAGGAATGAGTCATCAAAGCTGTCAAACTTTTCAATATTGTTCACGATGTGGGATGTTGCTCCAGCGTCCACCATGATGCCTCTCATCTCTACCTTGTCTGGAGGTCTCCCGCTCTTTGTGTGCTTTGCCTTGAAGAATTGGTCTTGTTCGCTGTTTTCCTCTTCTTTCACTTTTCTGACACCATCTTGTCCCCCTTTTTTCTTGCACAGGGATTCTTCGTGTGTGTTATTTTTGCAGTAACCACACCACACTTTTCTGTAACATGTTCTTGCTTTATGCCCTCTTATTCCACATTAGTAGCATATAACGTTAGCATCTTCTTCTTTTCTATTGTTAGCAGACATCCTGCCGGGGCCTCTGCCTTGTCTAACATTAGTTTTCATCACGTTATCTGTGGTTTATTTTATCTTAAATTGTTCTGCCTCTTCGTATACACGCAGTCTCTTTTTAAAGTCTATGAATGTAACGTTATCTTCATTCTGCGTTACATGAACAGCTAGTGGCTTAAAGGTGTCTGGTAGTCCTCCTATTATCATGGCGATTATGAGTCCGTCGCTCATGGTCTCACCTGTTTCCCTCAAAGCCGTGATAATGTTCTCCGCCCGTATAAGGTAGTCGGTTACACTTTCGCTGTTTGTCATACTTATCGTCGGTTCCATCGAACAAAAGCTGTGGCGCGAAAACTCTGCTTGCCATCTTGTTAGCACAGCGATTAGCTTGCTAAACTGGCTTGTTATCATTGGGTTCTCACGTAATACGTCGCGTGTAATATCTCCCGCCACTTCTTTACTTATTAGTCCACATAGTTTGTAGAAGTCCTGTGTAATACTTTGCGTTAAACTTCTTCCGGAAAACTAACATGAGTCCAACTTTGCCTGGGCCCATAACCTGTTAAACTAATAGAGCAGTGACCACCAACTGGCGGCCCGCGGGCCACATCCGGCCCGCCAGACATTCTCATCCGGCCCGCACGACGGGGGTGACTGTGGCATTGGCGGAGTGGTTACTGCGTTTGACCCCCACCGATTTTTTTTTTTTACAACGTCTCGTGAGTAAGGTGCAGTACCGGAGTCCAACAGAGAGGCAGCAGCTGCGGGACAGTAGACTGCGTACTGCGAAACCTTCACTTCCCTTCCTTGAAGAAGAAGAAGAAGAAGAAGAAGAAGAAGAAGAAGAAGTGATCCTTCGTTGTGAAGAGTCTGCTTTGTTCGTTCCGCACCACAGCAGCAGCCCCGCTGCGACAGAGTCCAACAGAGAGGCAGGAGCTGCGGGACAGTAGCCTAGAAGCAGGGTTGGGTTGTAACGGAATATATGTAACGGCGTTACGTAATCAGAATACAAAAATCAAGTAGGCTAACTGTATTCAGCTGGCGTTACATTTGAAAAACGAGTAATCTGATTACAGTTACTTTCGTAAACCTGAAGTGAATACATTTTGGAATACTTATTGGAATTATTGGTGGAAAAGTTTCCTCACAAAATGTAATATTCATTACCGGCAGAACTGTGTGCACACTGCACCAGCGCCTGCAGCGTGTCTGTGAGCGAGAGAGAGATGCAGCGTGTCTGTGAGCGAGAGAGAGATGCAGCGTGTCTGTGAGCGAGAGAGAGATGCAGCGTGTCTGAGGCCCCGCCTCCGCACGCAGATGAGAGAGAGATCTCTTTTAAAATATATTGAAAGTTAGAAACGGAGATGGTTAGATAAAATGTGCAAGATAACGTTGATGTAGCATTTCTTTATTGTCGAAATGATGACATTTATAACGGGATAAAATCAAAGTGAATGGCTGCTGCTGCTGAATGCATGGGGCAAGTGACTGGAAACAGTTTTAAAAGTTATTACATCGTTTCAGGTAATAATAATAATAATAATAATGATAATTCATTCTATTTAGGGGTGCCTTTCAAAGCACCCAAGGACACCTTACAATTCATAACATATTCTAAGGAAAGGTTTACAGCAGGAGAATGCAGTCCGGGTGATGTTTGTTATGTGGGGTGCCAATGAGAGGGAGCTGTCCAGAATGACACCAAGATGTTGTGTTTGAGTTCTTGATAAGCCATTAAAACAGTAAAACAAGTGTCTCCTGTTTACCAAAAGATACCCATCTGTTATGGAAAAATAAAGTATTCCAAAAGTATTCTAAAAGTAACCTGAACACGTTACTTTTTTAAGACACGTAACTCCAACTGTATTCTGATTACTTTCAGAGCATGTATTCAGTAATCAGTAACTGATTACATTTACAAAGTAACCCTCCCAACCCTGCCTAGAAGTGATCCTTCGTTAGCGTGAAGAGTCTGCTAAGCTTTATGCAGTACCTGTACCTGTACCCCCCCCCGCTGGCCAGCGATAGTGTCTATTGGATACATTTTGTCCCTTGGACAAATGTAGTTGGTGATCCCTGTAATAGAGTATGCGCAGTCATTGTTCTGCTCTCATCCATTTATTCAGGGACATGAACCAGCATGGCAGTGCTGCGTAATCATCATGAGACATATAGCGCTCCGCGCTTGCTTATGACGTCACAATGGGACGTACCATTAAACATGGAGTAAGGGTGCACAATGGGACGTACCATTAAACATGGAGTAAGGGTGCTATTAAAAAGTAATACTTAAAGGTGGGGTAGGTAAGTTTCAGAAACCGGCTCGAGTGCACTAACATTTGAAAATACACAGCCGAAAAGAATCCGTAAAAAGTACAACCAATCTGTTTAGCCGGCCCGGCTAAACAGATTGGTTGTACTTTTTACAGTATTACGGGTTCCACAGATGACATTTTGTTATGGATTTTTTGTCAAAGCACTTCAGATATTCATTGCTATCGGGATGTTAAGAGCATTCCATGGAATATAACAAAAAGTGTATCTCGAGCCGGTTTCTCAAACTTACCTACCCACCTTTAACAATATCTGAACAACAAAGTGGTCAAAAATCATTTTATTCATTTATTGGAAACATTTTCATGATCGCTTTTTTCGTTTATACATTTTAAGAATGGCGTTTATCTTTTTTGAGAATGAGTTCTTATTTTATTTAATGTATTTGGGTCTACAACAGATGATACAAATGTATATGTCAGTAAATGTGTACTAACAGAAGCGGGGGTGTGTGTGAAAACAACGGGGACAGAGCTGCTGTCAGACGAACAGCTGTGCGGCGTCATCACAAACGGACGTCGCTTCACGTGACGCTCCGGAGGAAAGGACGTCCCATTGCTCTTAAAACTCTTTTCCCTGCTTCTTAAGTTTACCACAAATTATACCTTTTTATAATTCAATCCATTGTAGCCCTGTTTTGACTAATGATTTATATGTGTACACATATATCACTTAAATTAGTCAATACATATATTTTGTACTGAAGTATTCAAAAGTAAAAATTACACGTTTAATATAAATGATTTGCTGTGGCCAAATGTTTTCATTGCATTTACAGACCCTTGTAACTCTCTGATACCACCCAATGAATGCACTGACTTGCTTGTAGAACCACGCTACACAAAGCAGATAGCAACACCTATAACAACTTAAGCATAGACATTTAAAAAAAGGGGCTACTGTATCGACATTTTAAAATTATATTTAAAGAAAAAGCCCTAACAAAACAGCAGGGCTCTATTTCAGTAACTATTAACTATAGAAAACAAGACAGCAACAGCTGACATCAAATCATTGCTGAGCCTAAAGATAATCATAAATAAATAACAGTGAAAATAAATACGTTGCAATGCTCAGTACAGCAGCATCCAACCGTCTCTAATCATAAAAAAAACATAATCAAAATAAATGTATTGCAATGCTCAAAACAGCAGCATTCAACAGTCTCTAATCCTTGGATAATACATGTCACTGCATGCACGCACGGAGCAGCTGTAGCGCGGAGATCATCATATCATTCTGTTTTGTATTACTTAACAACAAACAAACAAAAACCTCCTGTCGTTCACTTAAAAGAGCCGGCTCTTTGAGTCGGCTCGTTCGCCACCGACACATCACTAGTCCCGCCCCGCCCCCGTCTAACAGTACAGAAAGCGGCGGGATGCATTTCCTTAGGAATCGACAAGCAGAACCGAAACTAATATTTATGGGAGAAAAACGTCACTTGTCCGTCGGACACATCAATGGAAAAATGAATTTATCCTATATTATAAATAACACGTCCTGGACCCGGACAATCAGACGTCTGTTTTTTCGCACACTGCATTTTGCCGCTCGCATAAAGTTAGCTGAAATTAACCAGCTAGATTTCGCTGCGCCTCCCTTGAAGCTCTCTGACCCCCCAAGGGAGGCGCGCCTCACACTTTGAAAACCGCTGATATAAACGGTTTGGCCACACGAGGCCGACAGGGAAACGCAGATAACGATAACGGGTTCAAGGTGGGTAGATCTGCGGACGAAACACTCTGGGGGGCCAAACGGCTCCGTGTCTACGCCCTATACGATAATTTTCTGATGACGCAATAGCCTTATTGCGTCCCCACCTCTCCTTCTCACCCCGTGTGAAGCTGATGTGTTTCGCCAACAACAACAGCAGTTTTCCGAGTGTTTCGAGCCAGGTTCCGGTATCTCGCAGGACAGTGCACCCAGCAGGTGCCTCCAGCAGACCCCCCCGCACGGCAGAGTTTCCGTTAGCCGAAATCGAAAATCCTCCGGTCAAAATGTCGCTTATTGTTTAGGTGTCCTTTGACACTCAGGCAGTCATATCATTAGCCAGGCCCGGCATATGTACTACAGCGTCTCCAGCGGATCGAGCGGTCTCGTGTGGAAGGACACGTTTCTGGTGACTATTGCGTGTGGACGGAAGACTTTTTTGATAACAATTTCGGTTTGTTTGCGTTACCGTTCTCGTGTGGCTTCAGACTAAATCAGTGTTGCTGCAGGTTTCTCACACCATCGCCCAGGCTGGAGGTGGCAGGAACAATCACAGCCACATGATACAGTCATGACTCCCCCGCTGCCAAATTAAGTGCAATCCATCTTCCTCTGCCCCCCGGAGTGATGTTAAGTGAGGCTTCACATGGAAATTCTATCATTGAACCTCTCTCAGGCCTCGTTTTTCTGAGGCCTACATCTCATATGGAGATAAATATTTCTTCTCCTTACACAGGTTCACACTTAATTGTGTATTTCATTGTCTTACCATTTACATCCATAGTCAGAAGCAACAGAAGGTGGTTACCACATGGTAACCCTTCATAATAAGCTTTTTTAATAAATGGTAAATGGAGTTTACATTAAATTCTACATGACATATTCTATCATGTGTAGAACATGCTGACAATTGTATTATAATTCCACAATTATTTATTATTTTAATAACCATAGTATGAATAACCTTATAAGCTAAAAATATATCTTTATATAGAAGTTTGAATTGTATTAAAGCCATTCATATACTGTGTCCATACCAGTTATTAACCAGTGACAAAGTGTGACAAATATCCACCTAAGTAATGTTTATTTAAAAATGATTTGCTTATCCTTATCAAAGACATCATAAAGTATATACAATCTAATATAGTATGCAATAATAAACTGGTAAAATAACATATATTTAATGGCCATATATCACGGCCTGAAGTGAGCTATTGCTTTTATAAAACAGTTACCAAGTGTGGCAATATGAAAGAAAAATACACACTCAATTTAAATAGTTTTTATTATTAAATAATGATGTTCAAAATAAAATAGTCCCTCCGTTGCCTTCTGCACAAAACATAGTGGTTGCTATGCAACAACACTAACAGCTAGCGAACATATTAGACAGACAGCATTGATCGATTATTTTAAAAACTGTCCAGCATCAGTAGAATGGCTTACGTGGTTACTTGTATAGGTTGAGGTTGTACAGGCTGTTGCTTGGCGTGGCGAGAATATTGCTCCACTTTCTCTGGAGAGAGCTTTCGCACCTGTGGCCACTAACGGTCATAATTTCTCTGCTTTGTTTCAAGACCCTCATCAGAAAGCTTTTGAATGGTGGTACTTTTCCAGTTGGTCTACCTGCTCTTCACGTAGCTCTGCATGTCGTCGTTTAGGTGCTTTTCTTTTCTGGAGATAGGCACTGCTCAATCTACTCCTCCATATAGTCAGGTTCATTATAACTTGATTTTAACTTTTGTGTGCTTTTTGTGGGGATTTGCTAAACTATACATTTTTGGAAAGGGTATTGTATAAGGATTCAGAAAATCCATGTTTCCATTTGCCCAGATGTCTATATGGCGGCCATATTGGAATTTCCAAAATGGCCGCCTTAAAATGTAGGTTTTGTAATATCTCGGCTTCTAAATAAGCTGGAACATTGATTTTAACTTCCAAACCTACATTTTCAGGGTCAAGGAATCCAATGGTGGTAGTTACAAAGGTACTACATTTTACAACATTAACCCTTCGATGCATGAGTCGGTCGAAAATGACCTGTGCAAAGTTGGTTGGGCCTGCTGAAAAGCTGGAAACTGAAAAGAGGACCAGAGCTGTTGACCGAGCCACACTGACGGTGAGCCAGAATATCATGTATGGGTTCAAATCCAATGCACAGGTAAAGTACAAGTCAAGCAGTGAATCAGCATCATTTAGGTCACCCTATGCACGACAGAACCCACAGGTTTTGGGACTGGCACTGACTATCCACCATGACACACGCAACACGAAGCTGATGAATCTGCTCAATGCTCATGGCTACTCTGTTTCACATGGTCGTGCCCTTCTCATGGAAACTGCTCTGGCCATTGCTGTTGTAGAAAACACCAGAGCGCACCAAGGCCTCTATGTACCACCATTCATGAGGAAGGGGACCTTTGTCATGAATTTGTCAGATAACACAGACTTTGCAGAGGACACTCGTTATGGGAAAGGAACCACCCACGAGACGATCACTGCAGTGTACCAGAAGATTGATCCTTCTAAATAACCTGTTGCAGAGCCTCTCATCATAGGTGATGCACAGAGTCTTTCAGTCACTCCCTACCATGTAGACATACTTCACTGTGACAAGCCAAAACCGCAGCATGCCAAGAGGTCAGAACAGTTTGCCATCAGCAAGGGGATCTCAGAATCCTATCAGCTGACACATCTAGGATGGGTTGTTGCATCTGCTTTATCCAGAATGAAAGCAGGAGAAACTTCCAGCAATATTCCAGGCTGGGCAGGATACAACTCACTGTTGTCTGAAAGCCTTCCCTTGACACAGGTTGGAGCCTTGCCACTATTACCGGAGGTGGTGTTACGATTATTGTGTTATGTTACGTTTTGTATGTCTTGTTTTGGGTGTTTTGCTGTTCTCCCCGTCATGTTTTCCTCTTGGTATATTGTCTGGTCCTTTTCCCTGTGTTTTTCCTCCTGTCGTTAGTTTCCCTGGTGTGTCTAGTTGTCTGATTGTGTTCATGGATCGCATCAAGTACAAGAGACTCTGGCCAAGATACATCGCAGACATTCATGACTTGAGGATCAATCACCCTCAGACCTGAGAGGAACTACACGCAGGTAATATATCTGTCACCAAGAGTGTCATTCCCTTTGTGTCTGTTGGGGCAGACCACGCATGCGAACATCTGAACAAGCTGATGAAGATTCGCTCTGGGATTATTGGCATCTCTAACAATGCCAATGTCAGACAGAGATTTTTCATGGTCACACCAGAACTTTCACGTCTGTCGAAAGAGTTCAAGAGTCAATTTGACATGGAAGCTGACAGAACCACAGAGCACCATGAGCTTGGGCCAAGTGCAGTCAAGAGGGCACATGGTACAATCGACAAGATCAAGGCAGCCATACTCAGTCATTGAAACCCCTTTACCACTGAAGGTGACAAGCTGTACAATGTAATCACACTTGCCTACATCCCAGATGAGTATGTACCACTTGAATGCTGATGTCACTGGCCAGAAGTTGTATGAAGACTACGTGTCAGAGTGGATCAATGGAGATGTAAGCCTCTGGGCCCCTGTGAAGAAAGTGAACAATAAGATGTTCCTGTCTGGGAACAAGAAGATTACAGTAAAACTCAGAGACAATACTGTGGATCTGAAGGAGATCAAGGACCTGTTTGCAAGGCTGATGGTAATTGCCAGGTCAAACCGAGACATAAACCAGAAAGAGGCCATAGGAAACTATGAATTTACTCTAACACCAAGGGCACTGTTCGTTCTTCTAATGGAACAATCCTGCCATGCCATGACAAGTCCAAGTTAATCAATCTCCTTGAGAAGCTGACAAGAGAAGATGTGCACCATGAAGACCATCAGCTGCCTCAAACTGGAAGTACTACCCACCAAGATGCAATGGATACAGGATTCACAGGCACCACATCTACTGATCAGCCAAGTCGACCGATAGCACTGGTGGACGGCATGGTGCTTGTGCAGAGACTGAGCAAAAAAACAGCCACTGTAGTGACAGTAAAGGATCTCAGTGGCTGCTTCAATTACATATTGATGTCACTAACAAGAGATTATGATATCATCCTTGTGTTCGACACATACAGGACAGATTCTCTGAAGAGTGCAACCAGAGATAAACGAAGACAAGGAAAAGTTATCCAGTACCAAGTCAGAGATGACACTAACATCAAACACATCCCACTGAGCAGGTTCCTCTCTCATGACCAGACGAAGGCCGATCTGACTGACTATCTTGCAGCCAAAATTCTAGAATACAACAGGGGATCCTCCAAGCTGATCATCATGTCAGCTTCTGGGAACACTAGGAGCAACAAAGACCTGCTCTTTGAAGAAAATAACCATGAAGAAGCAGACACGCTGCTGATCCACCAGGCTGTGCTGGCATCACACCGAAACCCAGCTGATGCACAGTTGATGTTCTTCTCACCAGATACAGACATTCTAGTGCTAGTCACAGCAAACTATGATCTCTTGCTGAAGAACACATCAAATTCGATGGCCTCTGGTGTTGTGCAGATTGAACCACTGTGGCGAGCTCTAGATAAAGAAAGAGCAAAGGCATTGCCAGCTTTCCATGCATTCACTGGGGCCGACAACACAGGCAGGTTCTCCCGTATAGGCAAGGCAACCTGGCTGCAGATCTATTTAAAAGCAGATGAAGATATTATTAATGCTCTGCAGATACTTTTGGATGAAGCAGAAGTGGCGGAAGGAATGCTGTCCACACTGGCTTCCTTTGTATGTGCAGCCTACTCACCCAAGGGTATCAACATAAAGACAATCCCTGAACTATGATGGCATCTCTTCTACAAACACAGGAAAGAGAGTGACAAGCTCCCTCCAACACTTGGAGCTCTGAAGCAGAATATCTTGAGGGTCCATGTCCAAACCAGGGTATGGGCACAGGCAGCCATTGCTCTGCAGGATCCGCAGCTGGACCCCCTGCATAATGGGTACTTCAGAGACTCGGTTGGCATGAAACCAACAACCACAGAGGTCCTCCCAGCCCGAAAGGCCATCATTGAGATGGTCCAATGCCGATGTAAATCTAACTGTTCTTCTGGAAGATGTTCCTGCAGAGCTAATGACTTAGCCTGTACATGTGTCAGTGCAGTAGCCAGTGCCAGAACGACGATGATTCCCATGCCGTGATGGATGAAAGTGTTGATAATGATAGTGATGATGATGCATAGATGTGTATACATTTAGATGTCTAATGAAGAAGGTTGCTTCTTTTCTGTGGTCACAAAATGTGCATGTCATGATGATACTGAAGTTCACACATTTTAAACTCAGTTTGATCAGCTAATGTCAATTATCTGTTGAGTCCTCAATAAAAGTCATGTTAACATGCAATTTAGTGAGTTCTACCTAATTATTGTTGGCACCATTATATTCCTTGATCCTGAAAATGTGGGTTCAGCAGTTAAAATCAATGTTCTAGCTTATTTAGAAGTCAAGATATTACAAAACCTACATTTTACAGTGGCCATTTTGGAAATTCCAATATGGCCGCCATATAAACACCTGGGCAAATGGAAACATGGATTTTCTGAATCCTTATACAATATCCTTTCCAAAAATGTATAGTATTGCAAATCCCCACAAAAATCCCACAAAAGTATATAGTGAACCTGACTAATAGTAAGGCCACCCCGGAGGTCGAAGTTAAATAAGGGATAATGTGCAGCGAGGCGGTCATTATGGGTAGAAGAACACCCGACAGGCAGATACAAAATAGTCCGTTGTTACTGTTTGAACTACGTGGCAACGGCAGGAACTGCTTCGATAGCGTTTTTGCGGACCTTTTTGATTACAGATTTGAAAACATCGTTGTTTGCTTTAAAAGTAGCACAATTCATTATGTCAAACCTTGGAAAGTATCTAGATGTCCCTGCCCTAATGCCAAAGTAACTGGCAACTGAATATGTTTTGCCGTTTGATGTCTCTGTCTGGACCATTGCGTAAAAAGGAGGGTTTCTGCCCCGTTACTTCTCCACTGTTTTCTTGTCCCAGTTTGCTTTTCAGCCCAACTGTATACAGTTAAATCGACCGGACTTCTTTCTGCAGATGTGAGCATCCTTAACAACGGTCAATAAGTCCTTGCTGCACATTATCCCTTACATGTTTCCGTCTTAAGCTTTGTTAGTTAGTTAGTTTCGTAACAGACGTAATGTAACAGTTGTAACGGTTGTAGCTTTTCTCAGACGCGGAGGGATACTGACTTGTTGTGAAAAGTAACAAAAAATTCTACCTGTGATATACGCTCATTATGTCACGGCTAAGAACCAATCAGATTGCTTGATTTGACTTGTCCGTTTTATAATATAGCATTAATAATGGTTAACATTATAAATTAATATTTCATTGTTTACTAATGTTTATAATCAAGTCGTCATTTATCATGAGATTGTATTGTGTGAATAAAAACATTGCCCCTACCTGCTTTCATAAATAATATGTATGGTGTGTGTCTACTACACTCTTGGGAGTAGAGCAACAACACCATCAAAATCTGTATTTTGCAATTGTTGTTATAAATAGTTCATCTCACAACAAGACAGAAATAGTTCTACCCGCACACAAATACACTTCTAAGAAAACTGTGGCATTTTAGAGACATTGAAGGGTTTATAATTACATATCTAAAGCTTATTTTATCATTATTGACATTATTTATAGAAGTTTTGATGTTTCTAGTTGCCGATTCGATTTTGAATATTAACCCGGGAGTCCATCATTTTTAAGCACATTATGCTGGTTACGCTTTTCTTAATTAAACCACTGACAAAAAAGAGAGGTTAAATCATAGATGACAGAGTGTATCAGAGAGGGACGGGGGGGGGGGGGAGACGGGTGACACTAAAATAGACTTGTTCCAGGGCAGTGGCAGAGCAGTGCAGAGGTTGTTTTATTGAATGTCCATAGAGCAGTTCATTGAGCCGCTCACTGTCTGGGTGTAAACACTGGAGTCAGGAGGGAGAGCAGAGGCAACCTTCCTCCAGATGAAAGAGAGATTGGCCTGGTTTAGTGAGGGCAATGCATCCTGGGAGTTCCAACAGATACGCTATTCTGCTGCAATGCCTTTCAAACCCGGGGCGAGGAAACCACTGAGGGTCTCTGTAGCAACTGTTGTAATGCAATCAATTCTGGATTATGCTGTACTCTTGCAGGTCAAAACGAGGTCACACCAACTAGTGCAGAGGTGCCCAGTACGTCGACCGCGGTCGGTGGCAATGCTGGTAGATCGCGAGTCATTCATAAAAAAAAAAAATCCAGCTCCGTTAAAATAGACAAGACAGGTTCTGATCCCTCCTCCCTTGGCCTCCCTGCCACTTAATTCAGGAGTTTACTTGATTGACAGAAAAAGCGACCTATCGCTTTCCAGTCTGTTAACGCAGAATGCAAAGTGATACAAAATCAGTCAAGTGCCGGGAAAACTCAAATTAAATTAAAGAGACAAGAGACAAACAACAAAATGAGTGCGGGACCGAGCAAAAAGCTAAAGACATACCACTTCTACCCAGAATGGGAGGAAGACTATTTGTTGTGATTTCACATTCAAAGGTTATTTGCCTTATTTGTAAAGCAAGCGTCGCTTTGCCAAAGAAAGGTAACATGAGGAGAGGCATTATCGGAGTGTTCACAAGGCATATGACAGCGACTTCCCTCCGAGTAGCGAGAGAAAGAGAAAGGTCATGTATTATTGCTACACAAACATTATCTCGCAGTCTTAGTGTCGCCAACTCGTTTCTAATATGCAAAAAGACAAAAAAAAATGCGTATATGGTCGGTGTATTTTCGATCTTTCCGATCGAGACGAGATCTCTCTCCCCCGTGTGCGAGGGGGCGGGGCAGTTTACACACACGCAGCTGCTCCCTGCAGCAACACACGGCGGGGATGGCGGAGAGAAGCGCTCCAAGGTGTGGTTAAATGTTACCCGTCTTGAGGTGGAGAATGCTCGTTGTCAAGACTCGTGTTTAGCATGTAAGGGCGGAAACACGAGCAATGTGTCTAAACATTTAGTAAAAGTGCACCACATTCAGACGGAGGAATCCCCCGGGTTCGACTGTCTTTCTAGTAGCTCTGTAGCCCCCCCATCCACGAGTAACGTTTCCACGTCAGGTGTTATGTATGCTAGCAGCAACACACAGAGTTAACTACATTATACAAACATGGGTTAATGATTAGAGGTAACTGAGTTACTCTTTATTTTGTTAAAGTTTCAGCTATTCTGTTTACAGTTCTGTCATCAGATTATTTAATATGATTTGTTAAAACATTGTTGTATTTAAATAAAAAGCGATGTCAATTTTGTAAACAATTTGTTAAGTAAATTTAATAATATATGTATTTTTGAATCAAGTATTCATCTTTATTGCTAGTTTCCACATGCCTAAAACAACCTCAAGCTAAATCTAAAAGTTGATGGCTAAATAAGAGCGCTTGAGAAATTGTGCAAGGCGTACAGTAATAATCCGAATAGTCGATTAATCGTTTCATTAATCGATAGATTAATCGATTATCAAATGAGTAGTTTGTTGCAGCCCTATTGTAGTTATCCCATGTATAAATAAAACCTGTTATTCAGCAACCCTTGCAATTTGGGATTTTAGTTTTGGTTGGTAGACCTCGGTGAGCTGGTCATTTCAAAAGTAGCTCACCAGCCAAAAAAGTGTGGGCACCCCTGAACTAGTGTATGCAGGTATTGTTGTTTCATAAGTTCAGCAATCTTGCCATAAGTCAAACGGATAAAACACATTCCCCTCTAGCAGGTGATGCAAAGGGTCCTGTATCCATATAGCGCCTTTTTCAGAGCTCCTCAAGAAAAAATTAAGCAGAATCTTTATTTCTCAGTGCCGTTTTTGTATGGCTGCTCCAAGCTTGAAGTAGAAAATACATGAACTTTCTAAAAAAGCACAAGTGACGTCACCATATAAATGGTAGAAGCTTGTTGTTGGTAGTGTGTTTCAAATGTAATTATAACAAACACCAAGAGCTAATTTGAGCAGAAGGGCAAATTGATGGTCAATGTGAGAGTTGTACTTTTATATCTGTACCTGAATGTCTCACTCATCCATTCAAAGTGTGCTCAAAGCATCTTTTAGTTGGTTGGAATGGTGAACAAACAATATCAAACAAATATGCAGTAGTACATACTGATCGAATGGGGAAATGCTAGATTGTCAAACAACAGCGGGTTAGAGAGATCGTTGTCATAGAGACAATAAGAAAGCGCTCCCCAGAGCCCTCTCAGCCCTTTTTTTCATAATGAAGGTGCTATGTGGACACAGGCCTCAAACTGTTTATTGATCTGCAGTGATTTTACTCTGCTGAGTCTATGCAATCTCATTCAATCCCAGTCAGGTATCCTGGGAGACGCATCGGGATCAGACTACCTGCTGTTAATTGGTGCATACACTTTGCAATATGAAGGAAAAATATAAAAGCCAAAGTTAAATTAAATCTGCAAAGAAAAAGGGCCAAACTTGCAAGAAAGAAAACCTATGTTCCTACGATATATAGAATTGGTACTCGAAAAAATAAAAGAGAGGTGAATTCAACAACATGTACATTTCCACAGTTATAAATCAATCAAAATACAGCAAGCCTCTTGCACTCTGCCTCAAGAGGTTCTCTGTGAGCATATACTCCTTTTTTCATCTAACTCATTTTAAATAAGTGTACAGTGCAGTATATTTTTAATCGTTGTTTCGCTATTGAAGGTGATTGAGTAATGTAAAATCTGCCAGTAGCTCAAGTGCTAATTAGCAAATGGTAAATGGATTGCATTTCACTTTGCTTTTCTTGTCTTTGCAAACCCTTTGGGAGCTTTTAGATATACTAATGAGATTTGGGGACATACTACAGACATGTCAACCACAGGGGCTGTGATAAATAGGATTTGGCTCTTACACATGTTTATGACCTGTTTTCATTCAGCAGGATAATGCAGACGTAAAAAGCTAACATTATAGGCTATAAATAAAATCATGGTGGCATGACTTCACGTCACCATCGCTAAGCTGAAGGCGGCTGATGTTCGGCTTGATGACGTTAAGCAGTCTTATTTATCATCTTGTTAGCTGTTATGACACCCAGGAGCTTCGGAATAATTTATTAAAGAGGTATTTAATTGTCATACTTTATAATAACAACAATAAGAATACATGGCATTTATATAATGCTTTTCCCTTTGCTCAAAGTTGCTTTACGAGACAAAAAAATCCTTAAGCTTGTATCAACCACGTATTTCAGGCATCTAACCAGAAACCCATTGAAGTTGACATGACAAGTAGATCAGATGTGGTAAATTGCTAACTCATTCCAGGGTTTTAGATCTCGATATGGAAACTTCACGTTTCAGGTTTATTGATTTATAGCAATTAACTTATCACAAGTGTTTTTCTAATGTACTAAAGAGCCATTTGGGGGAACAGATCATCAACAATCTTGTGCAGCACACTCCCAGACAGAGGCTTGATTGGAAAAGGAAATGCAGATTCCTCCAGTGGGCCGGGGGGCTGCTGGGTAACGGTGTATCCTTTCCTCTGGTCAATGAGATCTTGACAGGCTGCTGCTATCTAATCAACCCGTGCTCCGTTTTTAATCCTCCGGCCCAATCTATCGCCTGCTCCAATTTCCTCCTCTCTGAAAGGCAATCGCAGAGTGGAGGGCATTTTAATAGCTGTTTGGCAGAAGGCACTTGAAGGCACCATGAGCTCAGTACAAGGATCCTTCATTAGATTGTCATCTTTGAGTGATGCGCAGCACTCTGGATGGCAGTGGAGGGGGGGGTTGGGGGGGGTAGAGCTGTGACCTTGCTCACATGATATCACAGCAGATGGATAACGGCAACAACTGAATCTTTTTACCTAACTCAGACTGACTCAAATATGACACATTCTCTAACAAGAATGTCCACCGTGATTACATTTGGTGGTTGGCCCCTAACGGACTCATTCAGGATTAGTAATCACCATTTCTGACAAGTTTAACAAGCTACAGTCCGAGTGATGCTGCCGACATATTTTCAGAGGTGTGATACGAGGTGTGTTCTGGAATGGAATGTGTAGAACGGTAGATTCAATCGGCTCATATGTATCGTATGACGTATACATAGCAGCTACTGGATAAAAACACTCATCCTTCATTTTGCCCCTCTGGTAATTGTTTTCATAATTCTGTATATCTCTTATGTGAAGGCTTTTTTAATTACATTTTTTGGTACTGGAATCCATATGATTCAGTGAGATGTTTTTTTAAAGTCTACAATAAATATCCGGGTAACGGCAGGTATGTTTGAGTTTAGTTAAAATGTACCCCAGCAGAGGTGGGAGTAAGTCTCACATGTGCAAGTCATGCGCAAGTCTCAAGTCTTAACCTACAAGTCTCAAGCAAGTCCCAAGTCACTGTGGTGAGAGTCAAGCAACTCAAGTCATTGCTCAGGTCAAGCAAGTCACAAGTCGAGTCATATGAAATTCTGATGAATAACCCGATTTTCCACATTTAAATCAGTTAAAATATTGTGGTTATGAAAAGTTTAGTAATGGTGATTTTGGCGATTAGGCCCCGTTGTGAAGGAAGTATCATTCGGGAGGGTAGAACCGATCCAATGAAACCCCCCTGTGGTCTAGACACTGGTGGTGGTGAATGGATAGTTGGGTCGGTCTGAAGAGGAGTGGTTTAGCTTGACCCTGGATTCAGAGGGACAGGGGGTGAAAAGGGGGGGAGGAGGGTTGTGTCGAGTCACCTGAAATGACAGCTGTCAGGGGGGAGAGCAGATTTAAAAGGTTTGGCAGAGCGCTATGATAGGCTCTTGGGAATAGAGCGAAGTGATTGGTTAAGCTGGAGAGTGACGCCCCCGATCACTTATTGAGAGGAGAGAGAGTAGTAACATGGGAATAGTAAATGAAGAGTAAAGACGGTCTTCCTGGTTGAACTTACGCTGAGCTTCATTTGTCGGACAGACACAGACACCGAACACACATCATGCGCCCTGACCGGACATCTCCTTCATAAAACGAGTAATAGGGGGATTAATCGGGCAGTTCGACGTGTGTAGAGGTGTGTGTGGTTAAAACGTAGCAGCCTGCGGTCGCTCTTTAGCTGTTCTAATGAAAGTAAACACAGTGAAGGCGTTGCGTAAAAGGCACAGCTCTTTGCGCGCTGGTGCTGCACCTCTCAGAGGCGGAGCTACACGTCCCGCTGCCTCCTGGTGCTGCACTTCTCAGAGGAGGAGTTACACATCCCGCTGCCTCCTGGTGCTGCACTTCTCAGAGGAGGAGTTACACGTCCCGCTGCCTCCTGGTGCTGCACTTCTCAGAGGCGGAGCTACACGTCCCGCTGCCTCCTGGTGCTGCACTTCTCAGAGGAGGAGTTACACGTCCCGCTGCCTCCTGGTGCTGCACTTCTCAGAGGAGGAGTTACACGTCCCGCTGCCTCCTGGTGCTGCACTTCTCAGAGGAGGAGTTACACGTCCCGCTGCCTCCTGGTGCTGCACTTCTCAGAGGCGGAGCTACACGTCCCGCTGCCTCCTGGTGCTGCACTTCTCAGAGGAGGAGTTACACGTCCCGCTGCCTCCTGGTGCTGCACCTCTCAGAGGAGGAGTTACACGTCCCGCTGCCTCCTGGTGCTGCACTTCTCAGAGGCGGAGCTACACGTCCCGCTGCCTCCTGGTGCTGCACTTCTCAGAGGAGGAGTTACACGTCCCGCTGCCTCCTGGTGCTGCACTTCTCAGAGGAGGAGTTACACGTCCTGCTGCCTCCTGGTGCTGCACCTCTCAGAGGCGGAGCTACACGTCCCGCTGCCTCCTGGTGCTGCACCTCTCAGAGGCGGAGCTACACGTCCCGCTGCCTCCTGGTGCTGTAGCCATTTCATGAAGTGAATGAGAATCCGAGTTCTAAATATATCTAAAATAATGTATGGACTGCCATTTCCCAACATAAACACAAGAGTCTGCAATGAAACGGCTGTCTCCTGTGTGCTCCACTTCCTACTTGGCACTCCGGTAACTTTCTCGTGCGAACGAGATACAGTATCCTTTTTTTTCTTCATTGCCCTTTAGGGGCTTCGTACAATACAAAAACAAATGCAAATATTTAATTTTAAAAAGTAAAGTCCTTTCGAGTCATCTGTCTCAAGTCAAGTCAAGCAAGTCTCAAGTCCAACAATATGCGACTCGAGTCTGACTCGAGTCAAGTCATGCGACTCGAGTCTGACTCGAGTCAAGTCATGTGACTCGAGTCCCCCGCCTCTGACCCCAAGGAATGTCAAGTTTAGTGGAGTTTAGGTAAAATAATCAAAATGTTGGTAACGTTTAAGTAAAATAACACACAGGTATGGTTAAGTTTAGGACAAATCAATGCCAAACTTAGTAAGTTTTATGGAAAACAATGCATTTAATCCCAGAGAGAAAAATATTTTACAGTAAATTAAAAGTCAAACTTACATTTTAGGTCTGATGGAATGCAAATAACAGTCTCCTGTTGGAAAGTATGGTACACGTCCACACCTGATCCTAGATAAGGGACTACTTCCTGTGCAAATGATGATGTTGTGCATTTACATTAAGTACTACATTAGGTTTAAGGTCATGGAAAATGATGGTCAAAGGGAAATAATCAAATGTCAAAGCTGACTTTAAGGAGTGACATATACCCGGGATGCTGATGAATGCAAATAATTTACATGCAAATCCTCCACCCCCCCGACATTACACTTCACTGTGTGAAGGTCAAACTGATCTCTGCCACTGAGCGTTGCCATTTGATGTAAGTCTCAAATGCAGAGTAGCAGCATATGAACATATTGCATAGAAGACTGGGTTGAGGTTTTAGTCGTATTGGTGAAATAAATAGACCTGGCAAGCCACTAATAGCTTTCAACGACTTAACAGCTTTCCTGTTCACAACTGGATGCTCTGCTGTACACACACAGCAACCGAATGAATGAGGCAATAAAATATGCCCTTTA
Organism: Harpagifer antarcticus; assembly: GCA_902827135.1. Taxonomy (NCBI): domain Eukaryota; kingdom Metazoa; phylum Chordata; class Actinopteri; order Perciformes; family Harpagiferidae; genus Harpagifer; species Harpagifer antarcticus. The sequence goes on from CADEHL010001074.1 coordinate 1,012,858, forward strand.
CTGTACTGCAAACAAAGTTCAGCCCGTGGCTACAGTCTTGTGAAAATGTGCTCAGCCATTTTTTCAAAGTGTAACCAATGCAATTACTATAAGGACAGGAAATAAGAAAACCCAAGTCGACCTCTCCTTCTCTGACTGTGCACAAAGTAATGAACGAGCCAAAGGGGAGAGACACGCATGTTTATGGTAATGAAGCTCATGCATTATGTAGCGTTGGGGAGCAGCTTAGGTTGTATTAATTATCCTCTGCTTCAGGTATCCTTCCTAAGTATGTCATTTCCTCTTGTTCCTCAGCTTCTCCGTCATTTAGCATGCATGGGATTATTAGTCTATGTGACAACATAATAAAGCTACGGGCGTCAGCATACAAACATGGTTAGGTGGTTTTAAGGCAGCAAGCTCAACAACTTATAATACACTGTGAAGGCTCATTATAACAAGCCATCAACCACGCAAAAAAACCTAACCTCTGAAAAACCTGCACGCATTTCAAATGAGCAGGAAAATACCTAAAAGTAATGTGGCAGCTTCTCCCACAGGATGAGAATGTTCCCTATTCCTGTTGGAAACTGTCTCATCATTGACAAATGCTTCCTAATCAATCTCTGCCATCAGTCAGGACAGCGACTGAAGATAGAACTGTGCTTTATTGAACTGAGGTGGAGTCTGGCTCAGCTAAAGCAGTTGAGGGTATTGATCCATCAGTCGATACCCTGCACTATGCCCGGGCAAACCATTGCTGACTGTTGTTTTTATCTGTTTCGAGTTCTCTTCAGGGAGATTGCTATTTGGCCTTTCATCTTTATATGGTCAGATGGGATTCATGCTCGGGTTGCAAACACAGAGAAGACTTTCAAAGTAATCACTACACACAGTGTCACAGCTCAAAGCAGGATTAATGGTAAGCCAATTTACTAAGCAAATTACAAAATTGCTGCACAGGTTAGTCATGTTAATCAAACAAAAAAACACATATTGTATACAAAATGTAAGACTTAACATAAATGTAGCTTGACAACATCCGTCCAGCAGCCCCTCTAAAGCTCAATAATTAACATGTTAATGAGCCAGGGTTTATGTACTGTAAAGGCTAAAACAGGGGTGGAACCTCCGGTCCGGGCCGTATACGGACCGCGAGACCATTTGGTACGGCCTTCGAGGTAATTTATAAACACACGCAAAAAAAAAAAAAAAATTAAAGAAATCTAGACAGCAAAATAATTAAAGAAGCGAGTGCCTGTTTTTCATGGCCAAAAAAAAATGGCTCGATGGTCAGGGTCCTTGAACACAACACGAGCCTAACGTGTCATCACATGGTATATGTCTCGTCTGACAGGGGTGCAGTTCTGACGGAGAGCACCAGAACGTCGCTCCAACACTTCACAAATTGCAGTACCCATAAGGAGCCGTACACATGCTGCAGTTTTTGCGTGGCTGTGTCTTTAGTTGAAAGCCCAGTAGCGATCTGTTCATCTGACATACTGATCATACAGTCAATAACTTTGTTGTTATTAGCATCTGGTTAGCTAGCTATGCTAACCAATATAAGAAGCTTTTTCTACAACCAGTGAGGTAAAGGCACATCTTTATATAATAGATTATAATAATAATAGATTTAATTTGTTAGCGCTTTTACAGGTGCTCAAAGACGCTTTACAGATATAGTGAAGGGAAAAGGAAGGAACAACAAATAAATATATAGTAAACAATCACACATTAAAAGCCAGATTGAAGAGGTGAGTTTTTGTAAGTTTTTTGAAGGTAGTGAGGTCAGTGCAGTCTCTGATGGGTTGGGGGAGTGAGTTCCAGAGGGAGGGGGCAGCGACGGAGAAGGCTCTGTCCCCCCAGGTCCGGTGATTGGTGCGGGTGGGGATGGATAGGAGGTTGGCTTCTGATGAGTGGAGGCAGCGGGAAGGGGTGTGGTGGTGCAGCAAGTCTGTGAGGTAGGGGGGGGGGCCTGATTGTTGAGGGCTTTGTGAGTAATGAGGAGGACTTTGAAGTTGATTCTTTGACGGACGGGGAGCCAGTGGAGGTTCTGGAGGACGGGAGTGATGTGGTCTCGGGAGCGGGTGTGGGTGAGGAGGCGGGCAGCAGAGTTCTGGATATGTTGGAGTTTATTGATTAGGTTGGATGGTATGCCGTAGAGGATGCTATTGCAGTAGTCGAGTCGTGAAGTGATGAATGCATGAATCAGGGTTTCAGCAGCAGAGGAGGAGAGTGATGGGCGGAGACGGGCAATGTTTTTGAGGTGGAAAAAGGGCGGTCCTGGTGATGTGATTTATGTGGTGGTTGAATTTGAGCTGACTGTCGAAGATGACTCCGAGGTTGCGGATGTGAGGGGGGGGGGGGGAGATAGAGTGTGGCTGTCAATGGTGAAGTTGAAATTCTGGATGTCTTTGATACGGGATGGGGGGCCAATGATGATGATGTCTGATTTGGCACTGTTCAGTTGGAGATAGTTTGTTTGCATCCATGCTTTTATTTCTGAGAGACAGTTGGTGAGAGTGGAGTGTGTTGTGGGGGTGATGGTTTTTGTTGAGATATAAAGTTGAATGTCATCGGCGTAGCAGTGAAATTGAAGGTTGTGGCGACGAATTATTTTGCCAAGGGGGAGCATGTAGATGATGAAGAGCAGGGGGCCAAGCACCGAACCCTGGGGGACACCTTGGGACAGAGGAGCAGTGGAGGAGGTGCAGTTGTTGATGTTGATAAACTGATGTCTGTCGGTGAGGTAGGATTTCAGCCAGGAGAGTGCAGTGTCGGTGATGTTGAGTGATGATTCGAGGAGGGACAGCAGGATGGCGTGGTTGATGGTGTCGAATGCTGTGGTGAGGTCGAGGAGGATGAGGATGTTAAGGTTGCCGGAGTCAGAGGAGAGGAGGAGGTCGTTTGTGATTTTGAGAAAAGCTGTTTCGGTGCTGTGTCCGGATTGAAATGGCTCAAAGAGATCATTGGAGCTGAGGTGGGCTTTAAGTTGTGAGGCAACGGCACGTTCAAGTATTTTTGACAGAAAGGGGAGATTTGAGATGGGCCGGAAGTTGGACATGATGTCAGGTGTGAGTCCAGGTCTTTTGAGAATGGGTGTGACAGCAGCCAGTTTGAGAGAGGGGGGAACTGATCCAGATCTGAGGGAGGAGTTAATGATGGTGGCGATGAGTTGTGAGATGGCAGGGAGGCTCTCTTTAACACATTTGGAGGGCATTGGGTCAAGTAGGCAGGTGGAGTTAATTCCAGTCATGAAGTCGGACAGTTGCATGGGGGTCACAGGGGAGAAGTGGGACAGGGGGTGTGAGGTGAAGGGGGGGGAGCCAGGAGGGAAGGTGGGGGGTGCTGATGAGGGTGTCAGATTGCTGTAAATGTTGCTGATTTTGGTTTGGAAAAATGAGAGGAAGGAGTTGCACTGTTCGGTGGTGAAGGATGAGGTGGCGTTGTCACAGGGTTTGAGAAGTTTGCTGATGGTGGAGAACAGACGCTTGGGGTTGCTGGAGCCAGACTGAATGAGTTGTGAGTAGTAATTAGACTGGGCTGCTTTGAGTGCGTTACTGTACTGCTGGAGATAGTCTTTGTAGATTTGAAGATGGACTGTTAGTGTGGGTTTTCTTGTGTTGGCGTTCAAGTTGACGTTTCCTTGATTTCATTTGGCGGAGTTCGGGGGTATACCAGGGGGCGGAGTGTATGAAAGAGACATTTTTTGTTTTTGTGGGGGCCAGTTCATTGAGACAGAAGGAGAGGGTGCTGTTATAATAGTCCACAAGTTCAGATGGGTTTTCAGAAAGTGGGGGGGGGGGGAGACAGACATCTTGCAGGTAATGGAGGCAGTGATTGCTGAAGGTGAGATGGATTTGAGATTTCTGTAGGTTATTGTGCGTTTTTGCTTTTGGGCGGGGATGGGGATGTTGATGTCCATGATGATGGCCAGGTGATCAGAGATGTGGAGATTGAGGCTGGACAGATGATGGATGGTGAGACCAGTGGAGCAGACCAAGTCCAGGATGTGACCACGGCTGTGTGTTGGGAAGTTGATGTGTTGGGAGAAGTTGCAGCAGTGAAGGGTTTCCTTAAATTCAGAGGCATATTTGCAGGTCGGGTCGTCAACATGAATGTTAAAATCACCTAAGAGGAGAACAGATGGGGATATGGCAGAAAGCTGAGTGAGAATGTCAGAGAGGTCGGAGAGAAAGGAGGGGTTTGGCTTCGGGGGACGGTAGATGATGGCTGTGACCAGGGGAGTGGGACCAGAGAGTTTAAAGATCAGGTGTTCAAATGAAGAAACATCAGGGATGGGGATTATGGTAGCTTTTATTTCCTTTCTGATAATAGCAGCTATACCACCACCCCACCCTTGTGGGCGAGGTTTGTCAATGTATGTGAATCCTGCTGGGGTGATTTGACTTAAAGAAAAATAGTCCAGGGGTTTTTGCCATGTTTCGGTCAGATACAGAAAGTCCAGGTTATTGTCTTTAATTAATTCATTTAGAATGTGGCTTTTATTGTGGATGGAGCGTGTGTTGAGCAGGGCTGCTCTGAGGTGGCGTTGCATTGGGGGAGGTTGTGTGGACCGGGGGAGTGAAAGGAGATTGGTCAGATTCACGTGTTGTTTGTTGTGATGGCGTAGTGTGGGCGTGTGACAGGACCGAATGGACGGGATGGAGTGTGGAGACGTGGAATGAAATAAAAACTTACGGCCAGAGCCTCTGTGTGGAGGACGGCGTTTGCAGAGTATTTCATAATCTGCGAGGATGTCCATGCAGTCCGGACGCAGGCGGTTATTGAAGGAGTGAAGATCTGACAGGGAGTAGAGCGGCGGCATGATCCGGTGAAGTGGCGCTAGCACGGAGCTAGCTAATGCTGGGGACCCAGGCAGCAGAGACCAGGAGCCGGATGACCGTGGAAGAAGGAGCGGTGTGAGTCCAGATAAAATGAGAATTATAATCCACAGCATATCAGGAGAATAATTCCAGTGGTTTCCAGAGGAGAATCGTAGGAGGTGCTGACAGCCTGGTGCAGAGTGGGAGCCGGGTGACCAGCCTACTAGCTGGTTAGCTAGCTTGATAGCCGCCGGCTGTAGGCGGCAGGGAGAGACGATGTCAGCGGGGAAGCCGGTTTATCGCAGCGGGATGGGAAGACCCACACGAGCCGCGGAGTTAGGGTGGAGTTAGGGTGGAGTTGGGGTGGAGACAAAAATGTTAGCTCAGCAGACTTCAGGGAGCCGAGGAGCCTGCTAGGTCCGATAATGCTAGCGGGCTAGTGGGCTAGGGACCGGTGAGCAGGAAAGAGCCAGCAGGTAGGAGATGACAACACATGTATCTGTGTCGATTCGAGATAGAGATGCTGCTATTTTTTTGCTAATGACTGATGTTTAAAAAGTAGAGAGCCAGACAGGAGAGGTTCTGATCTGGACTAAATAACTATATTTGGGGCGGAGGAGCGGCGAACAAACAACGCCAGCACCCTCGGCGACCATATGATCATTATAGTTATAAAAAAATAAGAGAATAAAGTAAACGGGTATAAAATACTATATGACAGTAAACAAATGTTTTTATTAATAAACAAGAATACGGTTTGAAAGGGGAGTGATTTGTAAAATATCCATAAAGAAAAATAAATCTGCTTACAGTTCTGTTTCATCTGGGTGTTGAGAGATGTGTCCATAGATCTCCTAATGTTGCTCTCAATGTGCACCAGATTGATGCTTTTAACTTCAACATTTAAACAAATCTTCCCGGGGGAGCATGCCCCCGGACCCCCCTAGAGGAGGTTAGGGCCCCCCCCCACTTAAATCATGTTCACATGGATAGGAAACTAAATACATTTGCACACATCTTGTGTCCATATCTTTCTGTTTTGGTGGTCATGCCACAACAGTGCACGTGCATGCATACACGAGTCATGGTGAGATATCTGGATTAAGAAGTTGCTTTTTCTTTGCACAGCATGAAAGAAAAGCCAAATGAATGGGCTGTGATTTTAGTATTTTTAAGTAGAGGTCAATAATGTGTACGGCCCTCGGAGGATGTTGAAAAAATTGAAATGGCCCTTGAGAGGAAAAAGGTTCCTCACCCCTGGGCTAAAACATCGAACTACCCATAATCCTCAGCTATCATTGAAGCTCGGTGATTGGATGTTTTAGCCGCAATGCACGTTGGGATATGGTGTTTATGTGATGTGAAATCCGAAAACATAAAAAAAATAAAATAATAATACTTTATTCGAGTGTGCTTGCTTTTCTCTTTGAAAGTCATCACATAACGGCATTGTAATACACGGTTCGGCTGCATTAAATATTACACATCTGCCGTAGTTCGCTATTTATAGAGCCCTGATTAGAAGACTTCTAGACAAACAGGAAGAACTGCTGCCAAAACTGAATATGTGACGTGGATCATAAATATATCAGCAATTAAACATCATCTTCAATTTCTCTTCGCACAATACGTCTCCTTGCTGTATCAATAGTAATTCGGCTGACTTTTATATTTGATCCAATTGGTAGACGGCAACTTTACATGGACGCTGCCGTCAATAGAAATTAATAAGGGAAAGACGTAGTATATACACGTTCTCCTGGCGAGACCTCAAATCATCTTCGTAATATCTATCAAACTATAGATCCTACACATCCACTGGACCTGGATTCTAGAAGTACAATATACACTTCTCGCTAGAAATCTAATCAAAAAGCATTTTAATGACCAAACTATTCAACAATTTCCAGAGAGGGTTATTTGTGAATATATGACCCTCCGGAGCGTTTGCAATTGCCGCAAATTGTTGTTTCTTACACGACCACTAGAGGTGCTAAACTTTAAAACGTGACTAAAGACTAAACAGGCCGACCTTTTTGGTCGTTTTTTGGAGGAGGACAGGCTGATACTAAGCTAAGCAAAACAGCAGCTTCATCTTTAGCTATTAACATGGGAGTGGTATCAATATTCTCATTTACATTTAAGACAAGAAATCAAACCTGAGTAATTCCCAAAATGGCAAATTATAACCTGCACAGAGCCAACCATTGCACTCTTTTACAAAGAATCAATGAATAAAAGGAACAATACATCAAGAAACTCTTAACTATCTCATAGGTTCAATTACGCTCTAATTGCACCAGGGAATGCAAAATGGATACAAGCATATGGGGAAATGTTCTGATGAAGGGAGGACTGAGTGCAGAAAAAAACAACTACCCATGGAAGCCATAAATGTTTCTCAATGCGCGCGCCACTGCTGTAATTACACACTCGCAATTTTGAGAGCATTATTGTGTCTCAATGTGAAGTATGGCAAATGCAGTGCACTTTAACCAACAGGATGTAGCATTCATAATGGTAAAAAAGTGAATGTATCAGTGGACACTTCTCACACTCATCGAACACTATCTTGGCTGTGAATGGCAGTAGAGCAACCAGCAACAGTTGTGGTTAAACCCTTCAATACAGCACTATGCAAATAAAAATCATACATGTTTTTTATAAACAAAACATAATACTGCAGATTATCAATTAACATTAACATTGCTAATAATAATGATATAATTAAAACAAATGTCAAATGATTCGACATTACAAAATATCTGATCTGTCAGTGCATGGTTTTAAATATTTATACATACAAGGTGGGAATTTGGGCGCTTTTCTTTCTGGAGGGCTTGCCCCTTTAACTCCTAGTTATATCAGAAATTCCAAACAAGCTCAGTTATACCTCGAATCCTGGAGACAAAATAATATACCATCTAATTCTTAAAAACCAGTGGAGCATCAAATAAAACATATGTATTCAAAAGACAGAATACTACTGGTGGTACGGCATGACTCCCTAAAGGACCAGAGAGACAAGTGACTCTGAGACATGTGACATCCAGTAGATTTCCGTTTATGGGATACCAAAAAATCAAACACCAGCTGTGACCTCTAAATGTACTCAACTATGCACCATTTCCCTGCTGCATCTGGAGGAGCCCTTTGGAATTGGTCAACCTCACTGACATCCAATGGGCCAAGACGTTTTTGCTGTTTAATAAATAGGAAGAATTCCCTGAAATGGGCCAACGATTTGGACACCTGAGTCGTGAACCTGTGGCCCTTACGTGGTTTGAAGTAAATATGTGCAACCCAGGGCTAACTGATCAACATTGGCTTCTTCACAAACCATCTGATTGCTTGTGTTGTTACCTCATCAAATGTTATTAAAGCAATGTTGCCATGTTTAAAGGCCTAAGCCACTTAAAGGTCACCCATTATGCAAAATATTTTTCATGTCTTTTTCAACAAAAGTACGACACAGGTTGAGAGAAACCAATTATCCTTCAACACCCTCAAATCTGAAGCCAAAGGACAAGGAAAGGTAAAGAGCAGAATAATCTGCTTTTAAATTAGCAATCTGGAAGACTGAACCTACAACTGTGTTCCTGAATAGGCACTATTAAGTAGTGCTGTAGCGACGCGTCGACTTCAAAATATCGTCGGCGACATATTTCCTCGTCGACGCATCGCCACACACACGTGGGTCACCCAAAACAACAACAAGCAGTTCGCAATCGCACTTTAAACACTATGGAGACTGAACGGCTACCACCTCCTCCTCACGGGATTGTGCACGAAGCCCTGCAAAAAGCCCCCAAACAAAACATCTCGCCCTAGGTCTTCAAAAGAATGGGAATACTTTAAATGTAGTCCAAAACGCAAAGACATTGTTATTTGCAGTCTTTGCCAAATGGAGTTGGCATACCACACGAGCACAACAGCGATGTTGGAGCATTTAAAGCGGAGGCACCCCCTTGTCTCTCGTGGAGGGAACAATGATAAGTAAGTACTAACTTTGGCTAAATTAATTCCACGTTTGTGTAGTGTGTTGTGCAGCTTGAGTTCTGTGCACTTCGGTAGTGCTAACTATCTTATAGCTCTCTGTGTTCGTGCTTGGTTGGTTAGTAGTTAATGTTAGCTACCTAGCTAGCGGCGCCAGCTGTGTGTTAGTTAACGTTTGTCAGCATTTAATGTTGGCTGGAATGGTAGCTAGTTTACGTCTGCAGAACACCGCTATCTAGCCGCTACTAAGTAGTTAATGTTAGCTACCTAGCTAGCGGCGCCAGCTGTGTGTTAGTTAACGTTTGTCAGCATTTAATGTTGGCTGGAATGGTAGCTAGTTTACGTCTGCAGAACACCGCTATCTAGCCGCTACTAACCCGGAACGAACTAACTACACAGAGAGCTAACTCATGTTGTGGTCGTTTACGAGTCAAACATAACATTAGACTAACGTTAGTCAGCTTATAGTATCAATGTATGTCAACTAACGGAGCCAAGCAATGTCCAGGCCAGGGCTGCACGTAAGCTGGTGCGCAGTGTCATGAATGAATTCATGTTTTTATAAGCATTGAAAACATTAAAATGAGCACCAGCACATCCAAGTGTGATAGGGCTCATATGAGTTGCACTACCAAACATTTTCACTGTGTATATAGTACTCTACACGCTTTTAGATAAACATGAAATGCATTGTTGGACTTAACATTGTTTAAAAAGTAACCACGTTAGCCTTCAAGTAAGCTAATGATACCATAGCACTGCAATGAGTTTAAGAGTAGATGTAATATGCCCCACTGTCACAGCTGTTGTTCCATTGTTCATAGCTGTTGTGTTTTCTAGGACAAAGCAAAGAACCTTGCCGTCCTATCTTGGGAAAGAGGCGCAATGCGCTCCACAGAAGGCAGCCGAACTCAGCAAGAGAATCTTGAGAGGAAGTCATTATTTGCTTCCTTTGAGCATCCTTTAGGAGGGAATGGCTGTCCTCATCCCATTTATTGTGTCCTGATTTATTAGCTATTTTATAGGTGTTTCTTCACGTGGCCTTTTTATTTGTGTCCTTGTTTGGATTGTGTAATAATTAAGCTTCTTACACTGCAAGCAACATGGCTCTATGAAAGGTGCTGTGTTGTTATTAATAATAATATATTTGTTTTATCTTACAGGTGATCGTCAAAGACATGTCTCTCGTTGAGGCTGAAGCCTTCATAGATATGATAGAATATGCCTGCCCAGGCTTCAAATGTCCCTCCAGGTGGTGGTTTAGAAGCAGCTGGAGAAAGCATACCAACGTGTTCTTGAAGATCTGAAGGGAAACTTAAAGAAGAGGTCCTGTGTTGGGACAGTTATATTGTGTTAAACACTCAGGAAGTTCTGTACTGTGCACGGCACAGTGTTTGTTTTTGCACTACATTTTTTATCTTTTGTAATTTTATACAGAAGAGATTTTTTGTTGGACTGTAAGACTAAACAGGCTGGCCTTTTTATTTTGTATACTTTTATTCTATATTTCTTATTTTGCTGTGCAATAAAAAAAAAACTATATTATTAAGAATGTTTTGGTATTTATTTGAGATACATTATGTTTTTTATTAATCGAACAACAGAAAAATAATCGTTAGATTAGTCGACTAATCGATAAAATAATCGCCCGATTAATCGTTTTCAAAATAATCGTTTCCCCCCAGCACTACTATTAAGACATAATGATCATTATCTTAATGATAGTTACATCAACATTGCTGCTACAACAGCTGCCTTTGCAGATACTGCTTCACTGGACGCACATTGACAAGTTTTCATTATAGTGGAAAAAAACCTGAAAGGGTTTGAAATGGTGTTCTCACGTACTCCCAGTGCATATCTCAGCTCTAAGATGTAATGGAGGCTCTGTCGTCATGAGGTCTTATTACATCCAAAGATAAGAATTGTGACCCCAGCGCTCCTTCGCATTTCTGGGGAGCGTGGCCAGGTGAGAGAGAGGAGATGAACAAAGCTCACCCAGGGGTGGCCGCACAGGGGTGATGAACTCTCTTTTCTCCTTTGCCAACAGCACTTTTCACATATTCTGCGCACAGCCGCAATCCAGATTCATACACTGAGAGTTCAGCTCGCAGACCCTCAGGACCTGCACAGTGAGAATTGACTGAGGTATATTTAATGGAGAAATGACATTCTAACTGATAAATGCATTTCACCACAGTCAGGAAGGTGGAATCCATAAGAACGAATGAAAGGCCTTTATCCTCTGCAATGTTAAACAATGAGTCAACACAATCCCTTACTGTGACATCAAAATATCTCTAAAAACCTGTAGTGTTCTTTCCAGGGGTCGGCAACCTTTTTGATATGAAGTGCCATCTAAAAATTTTTTTTTTATCAGCGTGCCAACGATCGACAATTATCAGCAGGAGGGCGGGGGAAGCAGTGTGTGGATCTGTCAGCGCAACTTACATGATGCCGAATTTAACAAACACATTTAAATAATTGGTTTAAACGGCATAATAATAAGGACGATCGTTCGTTCTGTGCTTCTCCACAACTCACATGTTATGATATTAGGGTCATGCAGAGTGAGATGAGATCGCTGTCCCTTTAAGAGAGAGAGAGAGGGGTGTGGCTTGTGCATGTGTGTTTGTGGATGGTAGAGCGACAGTGAGAGAACCTATGGAGGGAACGTGTGTATGTTTCTGGAAGTGAAACGAGGAAGCAGAAAAACAGAGGTCTGTGATGTATTTTGTGAAACAGAAGAACAGCTAAATAAATGCAACGGCCTCCCAAGAAGAGCTCGCCTCTCTCCAGTCATTGAAGCTAAAGTGGGTTATTGAACCTGAAGCTTGTTGCTTCTGCCCTCCTCGACTACGGTCTGGGAGCTGACAGGAAAGTTCAACACACAGATGGCCAGTCCGCCCCTTTGTAGCATATTATTTCAATGAGAGATGAGCAGATCGCCACTGGGCTTTCAACTAAATACACAGCCACGCAAAAACTGCGGCATGTGTACAGCTCCTTATGGGTACTGCCATTAGTCAAGTGCTTTCCTCTCTGTGGAGAAACGATCAGCACCACGGAGGAAAGCGGCAGAAAGTCACCTGGAGTTAAAGAGAGCGGGGCTGGGTTGCGCGCATTACTTCCTTCTGCAGGTAACGGGGAGACGCGCTCTGGCGGCGGTCTCGTTCAGGATCCGAAAATACAATTTAAATATTTTGCACACTTATTCCTAGTGTGCCACTGGTTACGGTGCCGCGTGCCAATGCTGGCACGCGTGCCAGGGGTTGCCGACCCCTGTACTATACCATACAACTATATAATGCAACACAATGGCTGCTAGATCATTAGCCACTATTTGTTTCTATTTTAATAGAATACACTCATTAAAAGTCATTATGTATGTAACTACTTTATAAACGTATCCTTAAAAAGCCCAAATGACCTTGCTTTATGTTTCTCTGACAAGGACTTTAACCATAGATTACAGCTCATGCTTTGCTGTGGGTCATCACAGTCATTCAGCGCCACAGGTTTTGGTTCCCGTCACTAACAGTTCACTTTAATCCACAATAAAATACTTTATTTTGGAAATATATGGATGACACAGTTTATTAAACGATGAGCATGAAGAGTTTTGCTTCATTGTAAATTCAGAACATTTGGTGATCGTCAAGGCTGTTACTAACCCAACAGCCGATATGTTTTATTCAAGTCATATCAAAAGAGGTGATAACGATATACCGAATATCGCGGTAAATAAACGTCCCAATACTGTCGTGAGACTGACCAAATCTACCGTGATTAAAACAATTTTTTTTTTTAAACACTTTTTTTTGTTTTAAACCTTTATTTAACCAGGTGGTCCCATTGAGATCATCGATCTCTTTTTCAAGAGAGACTTGTCCAACATGGCATCAAGTAGGTTACAACATGAACATAAAACAACAGAACACAACACACCTTCTTGGCAAAAACGGTATTGTCTTTGAAGTGGTGGAGAGACAATGCACAGTTTGACCCACTGCTGTCACCCATGGCCAAAGCATATCTCTCCGTCCCACTGAGGTGGCGTTAGACTTTTTCGCTGTTCCTCATTTTGACAGACAGGATCGTAAACTGTCCGTCATAATCCCTTATTACCCGTCGGGTCTGAACAGTTCACGAGAGAGCACGCTCGTGAACTGTCAACGGGGGGGGGCCGGTGTTATGCCGTGTGTGCAATGTGCATGCACCTCGCGGGAGCGCGCACAGCGTAAAGCAAAACCTCCCAGACATGTATTGATCTGTACGGCAAAGTACGCTTTGGAAACTATATCATTTCCTTTTGGAGGGCATGCATAACACGGCATAACACCAGAGCCTCGCTGCGGGGAAACGTTGGCGCTGTTCCGAGTTTGTTCTAATCTGTCAAAATGACAGACTGCTTTCAGATTTTTTCGTCATTGTTAAATAAAATATTCGGTTAACGCGACCACTGCTGTCCCAGCAACATCAGTACCAAGCGAGAGAGTTTTTTCCAGAGCAGGGGATATTGTAAATGCCCAAACATCCCAGTTTATAAATACCTGGAAATGTGGACATTCTCATACAAACCTGTCTGATGATGCTGAGTGAGTGACTAGTGAGTTTGAGTTACTTAAAACTAAAGTGAAACTTGATTTATTTTATTGCAGGGTCTGATTATTAAATGTCCTTGTTTATTTGTGAGATGCAGTGGCACAAAGAAAATGCTTACTTTATTTGGTAGTACTATAGGTACAAAAACACTGGTTTTCTTGTTCCAGTCTGTTACTGTCACTTTGTTTTTGACACTTTAAAATACCGCTATCCTACTATAATGCTGACCAAACAGATGTATTATGTAATACCACCTTTACATCCTTTTACATCCCCCATTAATCCCTTGTATCAAAGGAGAAATTAGAAGTCACCTCTAAGTGTAGAAGAAGATCTGATTGACCTCAGAGGTCCTCTTGACATCTTTGATGCATGTCCAACATCATTTAAATTCCACATTGTTTAAGTCTGTCTATCTAGGGAGGGAGGCTTTTTCAATTTAGTTAAGAGAAGCTGATAAGACATTTTCGCCGAGGCACATTTAAAGAGGTCCGTAAAAAAACACAGGAGAGGACAGATAATCCATGAGCAATTAATTAAGTACGGCAGTTCAGCCACATCCGGACACCGGAGTCACTTTTTATAATGAGTAAATGGAAGATGAGAGACAAGTGCATTTGTGACCCGCTCTATCGAAATCAGTCGGAAGTCGCAACGGCTCATTTAAAAATAAACGTGGATTTACGTAAAAAAACGTTTTTTTGGGGTTCGGGTGTTTTGTTTTATTTTAAACAAACAAAGTCTTGGCTTTCAGAATATGAAACTTTTATTTCTAAAATCACACGATAAATACATGTTTGAAGCTTGTAAATGGAAGATGACAGGCACCTCTCACTCGCAATCTGCTCTTCCGCATCGCCGCCCCACCTCCCTCCGGCTGACATTATGAATGTACGCGTATAGTAATCATAGATAACACAGCAGGGTCCGTTACAGTTTGTTTTCATCTGATTTCAATTAAACAAAGTCTTGGCTTTCAGAATATTAAACTTGTTTCGGCAAATTCAGATGATAAATACAACTTTCAAGCTTGTAACGGCATAATTACAAGCGGAGAACGGAGTAATTTAATGTCACAGCAGGCATAACAACAGCCGGTGTTTCTCGTGAAGGTTTTCCCCGGGAAACAATCACAATACACACAAACGCAAAATTAGCACACACACGTATACACACACACTCGCGAGATTCCCCTCCAAACGAAAATATTTTCCCTCCGCAGTATTTTGATCATTTGCTAATAATCAATCAGATCGATGGATTCCAGAGAAGAGAACACTTTGAAGGCCTTTTTCTCAAAATGATGACTCTGTAACAGTCATTATATAATGTGACATATTTCGCTTAATATTTGGAGTACAAAAACAATCCTGATATCATTAGAAAGCTAGGAATCTCCTCTTTCCAACAGTGTATACAACTCAAAATGTGTCTTCGGGTCAATGCGACTGATTTCGATGGAGCAGGTCACATTTGTATTATCTCAGGTGTCTGCTTATCAGCTCCTATTCTTCTCTTATTCTTTGTCTTCCTTATCTTTTATTTCCTGTTTCTAACACTCCCCTTTATCCTATCATTTCTCTGCTCATACTTAGCTTTTTCCCTCTTCACCTGGTGGCTTTTCTTATCACTGTCACATTCCTTTCTACAGTTCCCTTTACTTTTCTTTCTTTCTATTCTTCTCCTGTTAATCCCTTCCCGACTTGTTTTAATATAAGGGCAATTTCTTGTTTTGCCAGTAGTGCCTGACCATCTTCTGACTTCCCGCCAACTGACAAGTTGCTCATCAATGTCTGCATAAAACTACTTCATTATGCATTGGTTCAATAGATCTGTTGCTGAGTGTCAAGAAGGCGGGACTAATCTACCACCATACTGTATCTACTATGAGCCTGTCAAAGGGTGGATGCAAGGGTACAGTATATCAAACGTATAAATAGAATGTATACATATATGAAATGATTCAGGAAGATGTCAAGCAGTTTCCAGGTGTTACCAAACGGCTAAAGCCTGAGCCACAACACCTCCTTTACCAACATTTCAAACGGATAGACTACATCAACACATAGGAGGTTAAACCAAAGCACATCATTCACCGTGAAAAGAGATAGAAAGAAAAGCATTCAGGGCGGCTGTTTGTGTTGCAGAGAGAAGTCAGTGTAAAAAGACAGAGGGAGATGAGAGAAAGACAGAAGAAGGAGAGAAGAGAAAAAGTCAGATGAAGGACAGAGAGAATATACGAGAGAGGAAGAGAGGCAGACAGCTGTGCTATGTGACTTTCTTCCTCTTGCGTTCTGTTTTACACTGAAAATGAACCAACCTTGTTTTTCTCTCAACATCAGCAGCAAGAAGCAGCTGGGAGACATGACTGACCATGATTTGCAACCACACATTCATTTTGTATCCTAAATATATTAGGCCAGGCATCTGGAAGGTCAGCGGCGTAATGGCCATTGTATATTTTATGAGCAGGAGGAAGCAAAGCTCTTGGAGTTAATCATGTGCAGGAGGGGGTTTTCAGGTAGAGACAAGGGCGCTGCTTAAATCATCACATAAGCCTCCCCAAAAAGGTCAGACGCTTCAAAACGACACTGAATGCCCTAGAGTGGATAGAGTGGCTGTAATCATTTGGAGCGCCTGCCATTGTCTACGGGCCAAACACATTTGTGGAGGTGACATTGGACGTCTAGCGCATTTCCAAGGCTGCTGTTTGCTAGTACTGTACGTGTTTTCCTCTGTATGTCACATTGGGATGAAAGAAAGTAACAATATGTTTTTCTTGACTCATGTCTTCAATTACTTTTTTTTAATCTTTTTCATCCTTCAATAGGTAAATGTTGCCATTAAATTATGAGAATACAGATGCATGGTGTGGTTAGCGTTAGCTGTCTGCTTTATTTCCCACAGTGACAAAATTAAGACTTGGAGCAGCTCTAAAACGTAATAGTAAGTCTTTTTAAACAAGAGAACAGTTAGCATGTCTTCCATCCAGTTCTCCTAGTATGACTAAACCGTAAACTTTTATGCGCCAAGAAGACATTTCATAGTAGGTATTGTGAACCGTCTCTCGGATATTATTTGTGTGGTTAGCAGTTTTTCCTGGGCTTCTGATTCAGGAATGTCAGTTCAGTATTCAAAATGTTGACATACTATCTGTAAATACCTTCATCCCTGCGTGAATATGACCTGCCAGCCCTTTTCTCTCCCCTTGAAGCAACTTCATATTCACAGAACCATATATTACACAGTACAACCTGCATAGACTGTTATCTCAAATACTAGATATGTGTTTTCTGTGTGAAAGATGCTTTTATTTTAGCGGTGTCTTGATTTTTAAAAGCTATTTTGTGCTGTGTAAGTTGTTACAATATTAGGATGTGAGACAAAGTTCATCTTTATTTAATTCATTATCACTCAAAGAGGTCCGTGGTGAGTACTGCGGGTCAATACACTTGCAGCATGACACAATAGGCTTTTGTTTTGATCCAGACATGAAATGTAATTTATGCCGATAAATGAAGAAAATGTTTACGCTGTAAATCCTAAAGACACACCACTCAGAGATGCCAAAGCAGTGCTGGAGAGCAAAGTCTGACAGTCCAGGACTCAACTGTCTGCATCTCCAGTCTGTCTTGTACAGCATCATTAATGAGATGTGGTCTGACTTACATTACATTTCATTTAACTGAAGCTTTTATCTTAAGCGACTTACAATAAGTGTAATCAACCATGTCGGATAGGAGAATAAACATGATCCAGTCTGTTAACAATGCGTGTGGGGCAGCTGAAGTGCTGATAATATATTTGCAGGACTGTATTCATGTTGGCAATGTGTTTAAATCCCAGGCCACAATAAAAGGAAGCCTATGGCCATAAAGTTTCTATCCTGTCGATAAACCCATACAGCTCCTCAAGCACTGCGTTGTTATCCGCCTGCGGCGGGATACACACTGAGAGTTACACAACTAATGTAAATTCCCGGTCTGATAAAATGGCCAGCCTTCCATCATGAGGTGCTCTAAGTCTAAATAAATGATCTCCACTTTTGGGCACCACTTGAGGTAGACAATGGAGCACCTTCTCCCTATCTGTTGGTAGTGTATTGAGTTCGGTCCTGGCAAAAAATGAAATCCATGCAGGGGGCAATGGCAACCCGAAGGTGTAAGGCCAAGTCTCAGTCTCAGTTCCTAATGGCAATTTGGAATGCAATCCTACTTTGCAGTTTTTCCATTTTATTTATCAGAGATTGGACCTTTGCCAGAATAATACACATTAGAGAAGCCGGTTTTTCAAGTTTCCTCCATCTGACTAGAACCCGGACAAAGACTTTGTTTTTCTTCTGTGCTGTCTAGTAAAGCAGCAGTAAGAGGTCATGGGTATTCCCCATTGTTTGCCGGTCTTGTATGAGATTGCTGCAACCCAAGTTCAGATGTGTGGTACTTTCATATTGAATGATAGGGCTTGCTTGGCCATTTTGCATGTTTCCAAAAAAAAGTTAAAATGCAAAAATCCAAGGCGCAATGTGGAAAATCATGGAGCAAAACCCAAAGATTATGCTCTTTACTTTGGCAGACCTAAAGTCCAGACGGGAATTATACAGCATGATTATTAGGCCAGATAACTGCCACGAAGGATAATGGTCTCCCTATTGAAAGCATTTACAACTAGACCATACCACCAAAATCCATCCATCACATGCACACGACCAATTGATGAGTTTTGCGTTGGGACACAAAAGCTAGTGTCAAAGATGATACCTACATTGTATGTGCGATGTGAACTTACGGGGCTATTAAGAAGCGTTTGACATTCTGACAAAAAGATCTAAACATGAGGGAAAAGCCCTATTGACCCTATAATTCAAAACTGTTTAAGCTTGTCATAAATGTGAGGGGACATAAGCTGTTATTTCAGGATGACTTTGACTGGGTCAGTCAGTGTCAGGACACCTATGATGTATTTCTGTAGAAATCCTCTTATAAAAACTGATCATGTGTTGAAAGGGAGAGCAGCATAATGGAACTGTATTTTTTGATTATAAATGAACAATGAATTGCTTTTCTGTCAGCTGCTATTCAAGCTGTATCTCTCTGCACTATGTGACCAGAGATGGCTGGATAACTATTGTTGACACCAAATCAAAATGCTAATTGGAGCTTTCAATCTGACAGCAGGCCAACGAAAAGCTCAGTGTTTAACAGTTTAAAAGGGGACAAAGCATTGGTAAAAATGGACAGTTTTGGAAAGTGTCCAGAGAAAAGACATACACAGAGATAAGACATTGTCAGTATTAATAAAAACTAAGCCTAGGTTACGCTAAGGTCACACACACACACAATTGATAATGGTGTCAGGATGTCACCTTGCTAGGAAGGCTATCGATTTTCAAACAACATGTCCACAGTCACGTATCTCCACTTTGAAGATCCCATTTTCTCACAAATGTAATGAGTACTATAATGTTTTATAATTCTTAAGGTGTACCAAAATAAAGTTTAAAAATAGGACAGCTGTATTTCAGTTAATATTACGATGGGTAAATGTTACTTTGCTCCATTCTTAGAGAAAAAAGGGAAAGGGTAAAAGGAATACATTGTATGGGATGATATTTAAAAAATGTAAGTCCATTATTGTGTCCAGATATACACATCACACCACAAAACCCTGTAATCAAAACCGAACAAATATTCCTTTTATATAGATGGCAAATCACATCCTCTGAATATCGATTATACAACCAGGAAAGAGGACAGAACTCAGACAATTTAGCAAATATACATACAATAAATTAAACGAGCAATGGACACTACAGCAGGTGCAACAAGCATACTGTAATAGGGAATAATTATGATAGTTTGAAGAGGGGTTGTACAACGTAGTGATCTATAGTCAGATATAGCCTAACAACTATAGTAAATGGCGGTTGGCACACCCCAGGTTTAGAAAACCATACACATCTATACAACCATTCTCTCTGTCCATCAGTCTGTTTGGCCCCATTATAACCAGACCATCAATCTCCTGTCCAACAAATACACAACTTTCCTTCCCAAGGAAAATGTTTTACAAAAGAGCATTTATTGAGGATTTTTAAATGCCTCAAGCTTGCTGGTGAGCATCATAGGTCTGTGAAATGCTGAATGGATTAATGTTAAGTCTTTCTCTTACCTGTACCTCCACTCCATAGCCCATATAGACAGTGATGACGTAGCTGCAGTCCATAGTGGATTGAAAAGCAGAGCTGGACAGTGGAGGAGCTTTTATGTATCCGTCTGGCCCGGTCAGGTTCATCTGGCAGGGAACTGCAAGGACAAAACAGCACCATTGAAATGTTTCTAATGGAAGTCGTGCTGACATATAACACACACACACACACACACACACACACACACACACACACACACACACACACACACACACACACACACACACACACACACACACACACACACACACACACACACACACACACACACACACACACACACACACACACACACACACACACACACACACACACACACACACACACACACACACACACACACACACACACACACACACACACACACACACACACACACACACACACACACACACACACACACACACACACACACACACACACACACACACACACACACACACACACACACACACACACACACACACACACACACACACACACACACACACACAGTCTTGTGCTGGTGGTTCACTTTCTACCAGAGGGTGTTGTGGAAGCTTACAAATCCCATCATCTATAGTAAGTGAGATGAATAGAAAGGCTAACTCATTCATCTGATGTGGCTGGTGCTGCCGAGGTGTCTCTCTAAGAACTGGCCATTTTAGGGACAACATCTTGCAGCAACCAATGCAAATCTTTCATTTTGGGCGACAAACAGAAGTCTATAAGGATCTCAAAGAGAGTTCAGGCAATAAGGAACACAAGGCCCATGACTTGTGACTGGCCGAAAGTGGAAAGCCCAAGCCTAGGTCAACCAAGTGGTAGGTAGACTGCAGCAGCAATAAATAGTTTGCAAGGTCCAGGCAGAGAGGGCATCAATAGGGTAGGACTAGGCTCTAGTACATGGCCAACCAGAAACAGAAAGGAAATAGTGGTAGAAGAGGTGACAAGGACAGAGGAAGGAAGCTACAAGATCAAGGCTGCATCTCAGGTCGATTAAATGGAATCCTTGCGTCCCTCCCACCAGGGAAACATGGAGAGACGCAAGGAAACCACGAGAAGCAGGGAAATGAGTTTCAAGAGCAATGGGACGTCCTTTCCCCCCGGAGCGTCACGTGAAGCGACGTCCGTTTGTGATGATGCCGCACAGCTGATGTCTGACAGCAGCTCTGTCCCCGTTGTTTTCACAAACACCCCCGCATCTGTTGTCGACTGGAAAATCAGTTGTTCAGACTTGTGAAAGATCCCACAGGCAAGACTCCACTTATTTATCAGGTCAACCTACAATAAGCTTCCCTGTCAGAGGAACCTCTACCAGTGGTTTCGGAACAAGAAGTTCCTGACATGGTGTGGTCCACTACGGTAAAAGCTGTACTCTATGACCTCATTGTACCATTGGTACCATAAGGTCGCCTTTGAATGAAAGACGGTCAAGGGTTCATAGCAGCTGAGTGCAGGGAGGCTGGCTGGAAGACCAACATCTGCCGAGTTTAAATTAGAGCTGTCAACCTTAGGCTTCCTAGGGATGCAGGAGAAACAGGAGGAAAGCTGAAGAAGGCAATGAAAGAAAGGTCAGCTTCTGGCTCAGGCTGGAGAAAACAAAGACAGACGTTGTTTCTGGATATAAAGAGAGAAATGTTGAGGAATGGCGGAAACTGGTTGATATGTTTTGCCACTATCAAGGATGTCCTTTTAGAACCTTTTCCACGTTGTATGCTATCTTTATTGTATAGATAAGTTGCATGTAAGCATCTGATCCGGCAGTTGCAGCTATGGCTGATATTGTATGTCACAAGTCCTGTAAAGAGATGCTGGATACTCTCAAGAGACATCTAAGACATGCAAAGGCATATTTTAGTCTTTACACACATGTTTTTGTTAATGTCTGTTGGCCCATAGGTGGATTTATTTTCTAATCCAAACACAATCGCATTTGCCATATGTTGCATGGATTGTAAAGTCTTTGCAATTCTATCATGGTCGGTGTGGGGGAAACTTCTGAAGCAATGGAGAGTCAGGAGAGGAGAGCTTTGATGGCAAACACTGACGGTTTATTTGGAGCTTCGGCCGGAGAATTCACAAGACATGTCACGGGCCACGAGTTGACCACACGGTTGAGATGCCAAATCAATTCTGAAGAACCCTCCTGTAGTTCCAGGTTTGAACTAGTTCAGAGTGGAATAATCAACATTCTTCAATAGATAGACTAAACAGCTGAGGACACTGAATCACATTTGTTGTCGCTTATGGCTCGGGGTCATCTACACCCTGAGAAGGATGTGTTCCAGGTGTCCCACAACAATAATATCTCTGACCGAGAGTTGCCCGGTCACAAACTGGTAACAACAAAATGCTAGGGCAGCCCCTCCTTAAGGGAGATAGCATGCTGCCCAAGGCTGGGCATCTGCGTCAGAGGGCAAAAGGTAAACATCTATGGAAAGTATTCCCTGACAGTCGGCTATATATATAGCAGTCAATTGTCTTGTTGTCTCTAGTTGGCCCAGTCTCCTGTAGCAATGCTGCATTTCCATTTCCAGCAATGATGTAGTGTAACTATATTGTACGTACTATAGACACCTAGACACCCTGTGTGACTTTGTTGGAAGGTCTTCCGCCTCTCTGGCTGCCTTTCCAAGCAGCTCAGCCTGCCATGGGACAGCTCGGGACAGAATAGTTTATGGTGGCCTTCATCCCTCCCTCTCTCTGAGCTAAAAAGTTAACTTTTTCCAAGCACTTCCTTATTATGAAGAACATCCTCTCTGTGTCCTCTGGCACTTCACCTGAGGGACCGTCCACTCCAGAATTATAACTGCACTGTGCTGCCATTCAACGAGTGCCTGGGTGCGTGAGAGTGGGATTTGTGACAGTACAGTCTGTCTGTCTTTGACCTGCCGTCACCCTGCACACAGATGAGCTGATTAATCAAGCTACTCGTCTGTCTCTTCAGGATTACAAAGTCCACTTACAGATCACCTCCCTGATATTTATTTTCCCCATCCGCTCTCTTCATGACAAATCATCAAAGAGTGTTATGCCGTGTTCTCTTGATTAAGGGTTAGTGATGCAACGATGCAGATGTAGTTTATTTCAGCCCCCGTGTGATCGTGAGAGATATCAATGGAAAAGATATTAGTTAGGGTGTGAAGACAAGAAGGTGAATACATTCATATCAATGATTGCCCTATAAATAAGGTCACAAATGTCATAAATATGTTGTTTTGTGTTGATGTAGCTATTTGGCATGGTGCATCATGTCTTTGGAATAGTAAGGGTAAGAACTGTAGTCATGGTCCATAGAAAGGTATATTATTGTTATTGGAAATATTAAAAAGACTGTTACAAAAGTGGACTAAAAGACAAGAACATGTATTGGGCATTTACGAAGGGTATTTATGGCACTTAAAAATACCTAGTACATGTTAAAGGTGGTGTGTAAATGTCAAAACTAATTTGTTAACCAATGTGTTAAGAATTCTTCACAAAATGTCAACATAATATTTTTTGTTACGTAAAAGTAGTTTACACTTTACAAGAATTTAGAAAATATAAGTATATGTTCTTAAAGGTGGGGTAGGTAAGTTTGAGAAACCGGCTCGAGATACACTTTCTGTTATATTCCATGGAATGCTCTTAACATCCCGATAGCAATGAATATCTGAAGTGCTTTGACAAAAAATCCATAAAAAAATATCATCTGTGGAAGCTGTGGTTCTGTAAAAAGCACAACCAATTGGATTGCCGCCCTGTCTGTCAGCCTTCCATCTCGTGCACGCACAAATGTATCTCGTGCCCTCATTGGGCGTGCCCTCATTGGGCGTGCCGTCATTGGGCGTGCATTGCAGCAGTACTTCAATGACTCGCCAGCAACAGACAGCCACTTTCACCAGTCTGCTGACGTCATGTGCGCGTTCATGTGCGTTTGAGGAGGTGCTCTGTAAGGAAGTCTGAAGGAAGGGGCGGATTCTTTTCGGCTGTGTACTTTCAAATTTTAGTGCACTCGAGCCGGTTTCTGAAACTTACCTACCCCACCTTTAATAAATATGATATTGTTGTTAAGAGGCCGTTTTTATGGACTTCACATGTTTGATTAATCTACTTTCATAAAGTAACATACATGTCCTGTGTTCATCAATGTGGCTGAGTTAGAGAAAGTAAACAGTTCTCAGAGAGCCTGACCGGGCCTTCACCTTCCTGGGGGAATAAGCTCAAAAGTGGCTGTATTTGAATGGAATCTTAACAAGGCAAAATACCCCAGCCGAGTTCTTCTAGAAGAGCAATATATAAACTGACTGAATGCTCCGTATTTCAGATGCATTTAAAGATAGTTTCCCCCAACCCATCACATGAATCACTATCACCAAAACAGGTAACACGTATATTGCTCAATGGCCTCTTGATTGAAGTCCTTGCATTGCAATATTAAAAACTATACATATGTGGGGAAGTTCCTGGAAAAAGCAACATACTTCAGATGTATGTAAAGTTCTATCTTAAACCACAACTGCATTACGTTTTTTTATAACATGTCATGTTAAAAATTATAGAATATTTAGTTTCTAGAATTTTAAGTTCCAGTTCAAGAATTTTAAATTAAAATCAAAGTCTAGGATGTTTTGCTACAATTTTAGAATATCAAGTGACAATTCAAGAATAATAAAATGTTAATAATAAATCGTCAAATATCTCCCAGTATTCTCTGGCAACAATACTGGGAGAGGTGACAAGGTTGAGATTTCTGCTATTACTTTCATATTCATTCAAATGAAAAATAATGAAGTTATATATGTAGGATGTTTAGCTTCAATTCAAGCCATGACCATAATGTAAAACTATCACCATACAATTGAAAATAACATGTATAGAATATTGAGTTACATGTCTAGGAAAACACATCTGCATGGACACAACAGCACTGAGGTTAATACAGAATATTTCCCCCATACTTGTTTTCAAATCATCAAATACTACGTGGTATATTTACCTGGACTCTGCATGGTGGTTATAATGGTTGTGGTGGTTATGGTGGTGGTGGTCGTCTCCTCTTCATCGCTGCTGGGCTTCACATTCAGCTCAGGCTCTTCTGACCTCACCTCATCTTCCTCTCTGGCAGCAGAGGCGATGTTGGCAGCCTGATCTTTTAAAACCTGGCTGGTGACTGGAACAGGGTTGTGGGAGTGATGAGTGACTGCTAATCCGTGCATTACAAGGGTTGTTTGCATGTAGGAGCTTCCAATGAACTCATCCGAAGCCTTTTTATCTCCGTTATTATCCGGCGGAGCCCCCGATGGTAGGGTGGGGAAGCTGGAATGAGAGCTGGATAACCTGCTGTCTTCAAAGTACTTTGGCTGAGAGTGTTGGGGGGGATTCCTGTAGAATGGGTGGTGGTTGGGGACGTTGACAGGAAAGGGGGTGGTGACAACGGGGAGCCTCCTGCCCGTGTCTTGGGTGGTGGAGTACAAGCTGGCCCCGCTTTCTGAAGTCCCCCCAGGGGTGATAGATCGACCATCCTCAGAGGCGGACGCTGCAGAGAACAGAAGAGAAAAACATGTAGGTGGATGGATACCACAATAATGGATTTCTGGTTTCATTTTCCTGACTGTACTTTGGCGGAAAACCTCTCCATCAATTGTTTTATTTAGGTCACCAGTGTTTTTGTTAAAGAGACATAGTTGAAAGGGGGAGACAGAGGGGCCACACATAAATGCAGCCCGGGTCAGTCTGGAATAATGGTTCAGCAGGAAGTGAGAGTAAATGCTATTAGCAATGCAAATGTTTTTTACAAAGTTTATTCCCCCGTCTATTATCATTATTTCATTTTTTGCTACATTAAACTATTGATTTCTGTAAGCTCTGATTTAAAAAATATATATATTTTAAATGTTGATAAGGTGTGGTTACGTCAAATAATGATGTTGAGGTCTTCCGAAAGCGGATTAGAAAAAACACGGACTGCTACTGGCAACACTGAATCTTTAATGCACAGATGGTGAGAGAGTTGAGAATAGGCGCTGGGGGTCCACCTAGTCAGTCAGAGCCCAGAGAACTACCTCAGACGCCATGTGACTATCTGACACATACACACTGCATAAATTAGAAGATATTTAATTCTCTTGTCCAGCAGAGAAAGCCTTGGAACTGATGACCCAGCTCTGCCTTAATCACACAAAGACACTAACTCAAATGGTAAATGGACATGCATTTAAACAGCTGTATACAACTGTCCAGTCTTTGCGACCCCTAAAAAGCGCTTTTACAAGTCAGTATTCTCAGCATTCACCCATTCACATAAGGTACACCAAGGCAATATGTGGGTGCCACCTGCTCTAACTCATATTCAAACACTCACACACCTTTGGCCATGCCATCGGGAGAAAATGTGGGATTCAGTATCTTGCCCAAGGACATATCAGCATGTTGACCGCTGGGGGTCGGGAGCTAACTACCAACCTTCTAAATGGTGGACAACTATTCTTTCTAATGAGCCACAGCGGAATCCTATGTAGGGCTTAAGCTTTTTCTAAGTGCTTGGTATTTGACTTTCCATTGTACCAGCATTACAATTATACAATTACCACAAACTGATGGGCCAACAGTGAGCATGGGGCCTTTGTTACATACTGAAAGATTCAGTGGAATTCAGATGAATTTTACTTTCCATGAAACAACTCACAGTATTGCATTAAGCCACATTGTTAAAAACTGCTATGGTGGAATTTTAAATGATGCGGGACTGTACAAAAATCAATCATTTTACGGATTTAGTGTGGAGTTCAGCAGTTGCTGTCAGCTGAGAAACTGGAAGGACTGAACAGACATTTCTATTGGAGTTCTGCTATCATTAGACTTGCTGCTGTGTCGTTTATTTGAATGGCATTCCACTATAAGCACATTACACTGCAAAAATGACTGATCTTGCCAAGAGTTGCCATCTTATATCAAGCCATACATTCTTACTGGACTTGTTTTGAGAATAATGTAATATGCAAGAGCTGGTTGTGTAAGATGATGAGGCTTCTTTTAAGAACATTAGACTTCTGAATTCTTATTTGGTCAACAAATCTTGAAATAAGGTATTTTACATATATAGATACATATACAGTATATGTATCTCTCTACTCAGAGGAAGAGATTCAGACTGTGTGACTGACTTATCTGTCTTGAGCTCATTTCACAGAGCTGCAGTGATTTTGACAGCACAAAGTAGAACTTCATAGCCAGAGAATACATCTGAAATGCAGTCCCGCTCTTTATCTGTCCCTGTTCACTGCTCTCCTTCACTGTGACATGAAGGCAGAGGAAACGTGTCTCATGCTCTGGATGGAGACAGGCACATTCGCTCACAGACTCACTCCATCTCCCAAAGCTGAATTTAGACATCGTGATGGCCACAGCCGCACATGGAAATGTAATCCTAAAGCACACTCACCTCCATTAGTTTCCACCTACAGTGCTCACACCTTATCACTGTCAGGTTAACATGAGTATTAGTTTGCTATACAAATGTTGAGGACACTTACATTCTGGTAGCAGCCAATTGGGCCAAACCATGTGCTTTCATGTCATGGGGGGGGGGCTATGGGTTCAGTTAGTTTGTTTAGTGTGGTGTGACCATTTAAGTTATCCCCTGTGTGTTATTTTGTTTGGCAAAGTTACTAAATGTGTTCCCTCCTTTTTCATTGTTGGACACACACATAGCTGAAGTGAGTCCCACCCGCCATAACCCGCTTGTTGTTAGACACAGACTATATTAAGGTGTTGACTCAAAGGATCCAAGCTATACACAAAATAAGAAGAAGATTGTGAGGTCAGTTTGTTGAGAGCACCATATTCAGTTGCTGTTATATCAGTTATTTTGTATTGACCTGTTATATTGATCAGTTATTTTGTATTGACCTGTTATATTGATCAGTTATTTTGTATTGACCTGTTTTATTGGCCTAGTTGTTGAGATTCTTGGTTTAAAAGGATTTTCCATTTTTTGGATGAAATAACCCAGATATCGTTAAACAACTCCTCTGTCCTTGTTCCCTCACTGCTTGTTCCGCGCCAGACATATTTCCTTCCAATACTTCTTTATGTGGCGCAGTGCAATGATTCTGTTACACTTCAGTCAATTGGTAAACTTCTTGTTAAAAGCTAAATGCTAAAAGCCAAACAATTCTTGTCAATTGCTCACAACGATGGCTTCTTACCCTCCCTATCCTTCTCGTAATAAGACTTAATATTCATTTCTGAGGAGATTTGATGAGCCGCTATAATTCTCCCAGTGTAATGATCAGCGCTCCCCTCCCAAGTGCACCTGTGAGATCTAATCTGAGACCCCTTCAGGAGGCTATCATCCGCTGAGGGAAGTCTTATGTTTCTTTAACAATGCTTCATTTCCACCATAATGGCTCCTACTCTCCCCCGACTAATAGCTATCTGCTTCAAACAATCAGGGTGTATTGTAGCTGAGCCACTTCCCAGCCAGCGCCTGGCTTCTCCAACACACACAGGCTGGCAGGTAAATGTATAAGAAACACAGTGAAGGAGAAAGAATCCCAAATGGACTCACTGGTTCTCAGCCTGCTGCCGCGAGGTGGAACACATGATGTGCACACTCTAGGTTTGCAGTGGGTTCTGTCAGTTCCTTTGACACTAAGTAAATCAGATGCATGTATGAAACATGACTGATTCTTTTGGAGGAGACAGCGTTAAAAAAAATTCTTTTAAAAAATATTTAAATTCATATTCATCCCTATCGCATCTGTGACCATTATTTTGATATATTTACTGCTGTGCCTTCTTCTTTTTATTTATACGTGTGTATATATGTCTCTATGTATCAGTATGTATGTATATATATATGTAAACTGTATGTGGCTGTACAGGTGTGTGTGTGTGTATGTATGTATGTATATATATATATATATACAAGTATATATTTATTCTTTGGGATGGTGAGAAACATCATTTTGATTTCCCTGTCTGTATTACACACAGACAATTGACAATAAGGTTAACTTGACTTTGATTTTGACTTTTTTGGCATTAACACACATTCATCTAAAAGAAAATGTCATATAAAGAATGTCTTCTTTACCGTAGATATGCCTACAAGGGTAATTTTGGAGTTCAATATCTTCCACATGCTTACTGCAAGGGCTGGGTATCAAAGCACTGACCCTCTTACACCAATATCATCCCTAAACCAGTCGCCCTGCCGGATCACTTTGTAAAGATACAACACTATGTGTTCTTGTATCGATGTTCCACACACGTTCAATATTATGTTGATATAATAATATATAATAAAATGATTAATGTTCAGGTTATTCACAGAGACTTTCACGTGGTGGTGATGATGTAGCCATCGAAGCCATTCTGACTAATCAATAACAAGTTATGGACCCAAAAAAAGTAATGGTACTTCTTGAGTTGCAACAACTCTCTACTCTCACAATGAACTGTTGTTGCTCAGCTTTATCCCGCCCCACTTTCTGAAACTTATTCTGATGTGGGCACCTAACTGGCCATGGAACTACCTCTGTGGAAAAAGTTGTCATGGTATCAAACACAACGATCTTATGAACTTAACATTCAAATCATTCAAATAATGCCACCTAACTAGTTGTCAATAATAACAATATTAAATGATCAGTCCACAAAGGATACCGTTTTTGCTCTTCCTTTTAGTGTTTTTACTTTTCCTTCAGCAGCAGTTTTCTAGGCTTTGTGATGCAGCAGGAAGAAGAATGTGAAAAGGGGCAAAGCACCCTAAGAGACACTTTGATGTCTATCCCCCAGGCTGTCAGAGAGCCACAACAGAGAATGTAAGCCTGTCCTTGAATAAACCATGAGTCCAATACAAATCCCAATCATTAAAGTTCAGAGGAGTTTACAGTAGAAGATGAAACGACCGGGAAGAAAGGATCCAAAGCCTGATCACTGGATTATTTGTAAACTCTCTCCATGGATGCACAGTCATTCAGCTGAAAACGACAGCACCTGGCTGACTAAGCATTCATATCCCTGTACATGAAGGTGTTTCTTTGCTGGGAGGAGAGACACAAAGAGTCTTGATGTCCTTCTTAAATACATATCAATATTTTAATAAGCAACTTCTCTGCACGGGGGAAGGGTGATTTGTTCCCTCCGGAATATTCTACTTGTCTGCCGAGAGAATAAAATAGAGCACTTACTCTGCCTCTGTCTCTGGAGCGAGGAGCATCTGGATCAAGCCGTTTTGTTGCTGCAGATGAACTTAGAACAGACATGAAAGGAAGAAAAGCAGCAAACTCCTCCGCTGCGTTTTAACAGAATGTCTTTGATTTTGGCTTTGGATCAGCTGACCACTTGGCGTTTGTGTGTGTTTGTGTGTGTGTGTGTGTGTGTGTGTGTGTAGTTTTGTTATTCAAGGATAATGTTTGTCCTGATAAAAGAAAGCTGAATAGACTACACTAGATTGTCAAAGAAAAGGAAAATGATCCCTAATCAGGGCATCACAGCACTAACATCACTTCCGTCACGTTACACTGCACTATAACAGCTGTACTGTTTGCATTCACTAAACATTGTAATAGTTTCTACTTTGTCATTATTTTAATAATTATAGAGTGGTGCAGTGATGACCTATTATATAGCCCGATCTGAAAAATAGCATCAAAAGGGCTACCTCGACAAAAAGCAATTGGATTTTCTCATTGGATTTTTGCACAAAATCGATTTTTGGGAATCAGACATTGTTTAGACGTTTTGTTAAGGAAGAATAATCTCCACATATGTATGCTACTTGTAGTGAAAGCTTAACCTGTTAAGCCCTGAGCCTGTTTTTCAGATCTCAGGCTTGAAAAGGGCATTCCCAGAACAAATGACCAGAACACTTCTAAAAGGGTAAATTAATCATCTTTTTTCTCAAAGCAAGGTTACACCTGTGAGTTGGATGTAGAAGTGTCAGAATCAATATACAGTAGATGGTTTTATTTAAAGTAAATTCAGATTGAACATAATAAAAAAATGTAAATTATAGTGTCAGTCCAATAAGAAAAATTACTTACAGTGAAACATATTTTAAATATTAACAAGCCCTGTGACAGTTTTGTGAAAAAACTACCCGCAGGACCCGGATTAGGGTCCTCTTGGTCTTAACAGGTTAAATGCAATTACCAGTATTAATGCTTATATAAGGCTATACACAGAATACATCACGGTAGCTAGACTGCGCATCACCGCACCTAAGATAACGGCGGACTTGTGTTTGTTGTGTTAAGTAGTTATCTTTTTCTTTATTTTCTTTATCTGCTATGCCACTTTGTGCTGTAACAATGTACATTTCCCGGCTGTGGGACTAATAAAGGATTTCTAATTCTGATTAGTCACATCAAAGCGGCTTTGGACGTCCACCATTGTGGTATTTAATGATTTTTTTTAATGTTGATAACAAAATGTGAAAGTCTGAATGAGACTAAACACTTCCTGCACATGTCACATACAAACCTTAAATAATTTACCTGAAAGGAATTAACCTCCCTGGAATCAGAAAAGTGTTTGAAAAGTCACATGGCTCAATAAAAACTGAATACCAGAAACATTAGAGTCAAACCAACTTTGCTCTGGTAAAAACATGTTAATCTATATTGCTTAATAAAACATCTGCAGCAAACAAATTAATACAAATGTTAATAATTTAGTGACACAGCATGTGGCATGTCTTTGTTCAAGAAGAATAAGCCTGACCAAACATTAGACTGGATGCTGTGTGATTTTGGAATATGTGCCTTTGCATGGCCAATCATATCACTTTTTCTATTGAAGCTGATAAACATGAATAACCGGAAAGTACTTTAGCTGCTAATGCGACTAATTGATTGCTGATTTTATACAGCATGGTCAAATAAAAAACAATGGTCCCACTACAATTGGCTGGCATTTGAACTTGAAATGCCATTCCAAGACTGTTCAATGCAAAAAGCTGCATGATTTTTGCACCAAACTGCATGTGATTAGCATTAATGTAGTATCTGGTTGTGACAGCCGCTAACTAGGGGCTAACCCTAACCCTGATTCTTGTCAATTTGGCCATGCCAGTGTTTTCCTCACCCAAAACTAGTCTAACATTGGAGCAATATTCAGCCCTTTTCCCGACAAGTTAGCATGACATGGTTGGTTCTTTCTGGTTTCAGATAATATCAATACATTCACTTTATCATTAGAACTGAGCACACTTAACCCCACTTATGGCGCATTTCCACCATGTCGGGGAGCACGGTTTAAGCGTGCCGTGTCGTGCCGGGCCCGTTTTTGGTTGCGTTTCCACTATGCCTAGTTCCGGCCCGGGGCTACTTTTTCACCTTTTTTCTGGCCCGACAAAATCGTGGTTCTATCGGGGCCAACACACAGGGCTGAGTCGGGCTGAGTTTGCTAAACTAGAGAGAGAATCGCTGGCAAGGGGGCTACAACTACAACAAGATGAACATATTTGACCGTGATTTAATTGTAATACACGTTTCAAAATGATGCCGAAGTAACAACATACTGATACCAGTTAGTAAAAACATGAATTAATGTTTTGACAAGTCTGCAGACAGACGGCAGGCCAAACACCTTTTAAAATGCGTGCTTTCTAAATGGAGCTTGGCTAAGCTAACGCAGTATATGCTCCGACCGTCCACACTCACAACAACGGCCTACAGACATAAATAAACCAGCGACTGTATTCGCCATGACACAGGCAGTCTGTGGTTTGTACTTGTTTAACTTTTGTCTAGTTTCTGAACAGATATGAAGAGCTGTGAGCTCTGAGTGCTAACAGCTATCGGCTGATGTTGTTTTTCTGGGGTGCTCATTGAAGATGACGTCACGGCTCCGCCTACACTGTGTTACTATACATACTACCCCAGTTCTTAAACTGTAATGGAAGCGCAGCATTAAAGTGAGCCGGGCCTAACAAGGCCTAACAAAACCGTACTAGGTCGAGCGAGGCCTGCGGTGGAAATGCGCCATTAGACATCAAAGTCAGCTGGGGCCACCTGTAGCCTTGAATTGTTACATGATTTTGCACAATTTTGAATAGTACCCAAATCTGTTTTTCATTATTCTTCCGGCAAATGTTCACAATTATCACCAAAATTGGTACAGAACGATAATGATGATGTTTCATACATTGTTGCTAAGGTAAAGCTTGCCCTCCAAGTTATATGGAGGCTAATAACACAATAATTGTTCATCCAATCGGCTTTACCCGTGGCGGGTGTATTACAGAGAAGTCAAGGCAGTGTGCTGTGTCCATGGTGAAGTCGATCCGATCAGTGGCTCTCGAGAACGCCCCCAAGCAAATGAATAGACTTCTACTTTATCTCTATTTTGCAGTGGCAAACCGTCAGGGCCTTCAAGGTATTCAGAGAATACCCTGGAACACTCGGATAAAACAAACAGAAAATCGATTTAATTATATAAATAAAATGTAATCAAATGTATATAAAATGAATAAATGAGAATTGTATCTGTGTTGTTGATCTGTAATATTACAGTGTTACGTTGATTTGTTTGTCCTTCTCAGACCATGCAATACGCATTTCAGTGGTATTGTGTTAGAAAAGAAAGCAACCAATCAGATCTTGTTCTGGGTCTCTTGGTAGAATATCCTTCAACCAAGGTATTCTACATCCTTGATAGAATGCCCTGGCCGTTGCACTGAATGAGAGCACGTTTGGATTGACAGTTTGATCAACCAATCATATATTGATTTGTAGCCAATGGGCGTATTCCTTCAGAGTTCCCCTCGGTTCCAGGGTGTTCTAGAAGGCCCGCTAGTTAACTGGCTCGAGACGGAGGATCTAGATGAATGCGACGAAGCAATTAATGCCCTTTTATTGTTTTTAACGTTGAAATGACAAGTGCAACAGGTGAAGATGATGTTGTTGCAGAATTGTTGTGAGTACCCTTTTCAAGACGACAATTCAGTGAAAAGACGGACATTATAACGGCAGGGGGGCGGCGGCTACAGAAGGTCCAGTTGTGATAGACACGGTTCGCCACTGCTATTTTGGTACTGCTCAATGTAATATGACTACTCCAGTTATCCTTGCTGCTACCACTAATGCCATACCATTCACTGCTCTTATTACCACAAGTACTATGGCTACTATTGCTTCTAGAGTAGATGACTTTAACATTAATTTCACTCCATGCTGCACCCAATACAACAGAACATATTAATACTATGCACTACATCCATGGTAGCTACTGTATAGCAACCAATATCAATGTTCTTGTTTATAGTTATATACAAAACACCAGGAAAACATTATTCAGTAAAGATAATAAGTTCTAGTAGGCATAGTTGGACCAGTACTGTATATCAGCGCAGTGATATTGGAGTCTCAGGGTAGGCCTTTTTCTCGTGAAAGATGTTAAACAGTCTCCTTTCCTGTCCTGGCACCTCTGGCAAAGGTCACTCTCTCATCTCCATAATGACTGACGACAAAGACGAGGCAGGGTGGATCAATAGGCAGCTCCAGCTCGTATCAGTGCAGATGCATTGATCTGCTGCTTAGACAGAAGAAGAGCTATATGCCAAGATACTGCCTGTCCTGTTTTTCTAGCAGCAGATGAGAGGAGCAGCGGCACGTGAATATCCGGATCTACACCTCACCACCGGAAGCCTAGAAGGACACTTAATACGCATGTACATGACTTTAGCACAATTACAGTACAGTATCTCACAGTGAATGTCAAATGTAAAGTTATAATGATTAGACCAGTGGTTCCCAAAGGACAAGTAAAAATCTCAAGGCACACCTATTGTGCAAAATAGCCCTTATAACACGTGTTATCACTCATATCATGTAAAATATCTGTAAATGTGCATAATTATTTACTAATGCCAAATAAAATGTGACTCATGAAATATATATCAACGAAATATTTCAGAAATTAATTTGAAACTTTATCAAATTAGGCTTCATCAAAGCAGCAACACACTCATTTAAACCAGACAGGTC
Organism: Harpagifer antarcticus; assembly: GCA_902827135.1. Classification (NCBI taxonomy): domain Eukaryota; kingdom Metazoa; phylum Chordata; class Actinopteri; order Perciformes; family Harpagiferidae; genus Harpagifer; species Harpagifer antarcticus. The sequence goes on from CADEHL010001074.1 coordinate 1,047,435, forward strand.
ACAACATTAAAAATGAGGCAAAGGAAACTCAGCAGAAATTCAGCACAGAGAACTGTCAATGCAAGGAAGCTGCACGGTCCATGGTCCTGAACTACACATTATAAATGTAACATTTCAGCAATCAGCATTGAAACATGTGCTATTGTAAATATTTTGCTTACAAATTAGTGAGATACATGTGCCTGTCGGGGCGCACAGAATGTTGTAATCCTTGGTGGCACTGAGGAGAGGGCCACTCGCAAGTCCTGTTCAACAGAGAGCCGTGACCTCCTGTTGTTCTTCATGTAAATCAGAGTAGAGAACGCCAACTCCAGAGATGGGGTCGTTATTAAAAAAATGTAATATATTACATATTACTTTTTTTTTTAAAAAGTAATATATTACACTACTTCGTTACTATCTACATAAAGTAACTCGTTACTTTACTCGCCGAGCACGTAAGAACTGCGCATGCGAGAGTGGCAATAACTTTCCTTACCAGCAGGCGGCGGTAGTGTGTATTTGTCATTCAAAACAGGCAACAACCGGAAGACAGAGAAGAAGAACAGACTACGTGATATAAACAAACAACACATAGTGTGTGCGATAGCTTCACCTTAGCATGTGTTCTTTGCAGGTGCTTGTTGAGGTTTGTTTACAGCAGTGGATAACAGCTTCTGGCCCGGACACAGTTTGCACCTCACCGTCACATTCCTGTCTATTCTTCGGACGAACTTAAAATAATGGGCATACCTCCACCCCTTGAAAGTTATCGCTGACCCAGCCATGTTTATGCAGCACTGCACGTGGAGATGTGGACGCGCAAGTGGCGCAGATTACGTACATATAAACCTACAAAGTACTGATATAGTAAATAAAAAAATAATTATTTTTGTGTAGTTGTATATTGCAATAATAACGCATGGTTGTCACAAAATCCCACGGCACACCGTTTGGGAACCACTGGATTACCCATAGTTTCCACCGGGTCCGTCTGCGTCGCGTAACGGCTGCGCCGCGGTTTTGGTCCGGCCTCCTCCGGCGTCATACCCTACCGGGCGCGTTTCAGAAGCGGAGCGTCTTGCCTGCCGGTTCGCAGTTTCAGTTGATTTGAGCATATTTCCTGGACAAACGACTTTGTACAGACAAAGTTAATAATAATTGTAATATCCTATAAACGACATGAATCAAAGATGTGTTGCTGTATTTTAGTGGTAAAATCATCATAACTATTCTATATATATATAATTTACACAGTGCCTGTAAACCGGAGGAGAATGCTGGCATTTCTCCTCCTACTTGAACGACTACAGAGGGATAGGGTCTGCAAAATGAGTGTGTGTGTGTGTGTGTGTGTGTGTGTGTGTGTGTGTGTGTGTGTGTGTGTGTGTGTGTGTGTGTGTGTGTGTGTGTGTGTGTGTGTGTATATATATGCTATATGCTCTGAACGTTCCACTTCCTGCCTGCCCGACATTACCTTACGGCTGCGTCGCGTCGAAAAATAGACTTCAATCCTATTTCGAGCGGAGCCCAGCGGCGAGACGCTTCTGAGCCAACGCAGCGCGTCTGGTGGAATCAAGCCCCCAGGAAGTGCACCGGAGTCTGATGAGAATATTCGTGCTGGCCAAACGGCGGTACTACACTTCCTTTAGGTTGCTGGGCCCGGAAACACTTGTTCCCATTGACTTACATTGGGAAAGAGTGGTCTGTAACTCGTTGGATAATTTTTTTTAAACTAAATAAACTACCCAGTATGAACACTTGTATAGCCCTTATTAAAAACATTCGTTCCTCAAGTTGTAAAAATGTGCTAATAACGTTATTCTAAGAGTTATTTCCCTCGGCATTATGAACGTGCATCTAACCCACGGGACCGCGCCGCCCGGCACGTTCACGTTACGTGTTCAGTACTACATGCGTTTATCTTTACCCATGGATGCACAATAACAACGGACCATATCGCCTTACTGCCAGCCCACGGAGCTGTAATAATGGATATATTGCACATGTTTGCTGTAATTCATCATTTGTAAAATATTATACTACATGGGCTGTATGATGTAAATGTTGTACCGTAAATGTTGTATTAAATAAAGTTAATATTACCGACGTAGATTAACGTTCCTGTAGCTTCTTATTGCACTTGCAATTGTTTTAGTTACTTGTGGGCTACTTAACATGAATAATCAGTTACTATCCTTTTACTCCATCACATTTAAAAAAGAAATAGGCTATTGTTATTTTAACTCCACCACAGTAATCCATCATCAGCTTTACTTTTTAGATAAAGTTTAACTCACAATTGATCATAACAGGCTTCAACAAATACATTTTTATATATTACCAAGTGGTTTCATGTACAACCCACACAAGTATCATGCTAAATGAAGCTCTGTTGCTTGGATATCACTAGATCCTGATGTCAGCGTAATATAAAAGTACATAGCGATTGATGTGTACCTTAGCATAATTTACTAGCTAGCCGCTAGCTGCTAACTGCCGCCTCGTTAATATAAATCCAGTACCATGCTGTCATGAACGCGCGGTGCTGTTACGTGTACGCAAATTCACGTGCTTAATGTGAACGAGCCTTTTGGGCGGCGTGGTTAAAGTTGCGCATGCTCTATGAGCGCACATACGGGTACTTCTCAGGCATGCCGGGTAATCTGTGACGTTTCGCTCTCTCAAAAGTTGGGCCATTTTGTCATCATGCGCTATTGAGCAACTCTCATAGGAATGAATGAGGCCCCGCCTCCCACGCTGTGTCTAGTTCTTATTATACATCCATGGGTGGAATAGCACCCATTGATCTTGCGGACGCTGTGGCGCAGCCGTAACGCGCCGCAGACGGACACGGTGGAAACTAGGGGATTTTAAGCATACCAGGGCAGGAAGAACCAAGTCGGCTGAATTCATTTTCTCCACCACAGTGATTTTAACCCAAAATGAACAGACTTTGCTGTGATTTAATTGCAAAAACATATCAAAAGGTGCAATTACTACAAGATGATAGCGAATAAATCATCTAGAATACTGTTATTTGTAGTCAAACCAAATGTGAGCCTAAGCAAACTCTTAGCAATAATTTCTCATTGCATGAAACGCAACTAACTAGAGGTATGTGTGTGTGTGTGTGTGTGTGTGTGTGTGTGTGTGTGTGTGTGTGTGTGTGTGTGTGTGTGTGTGTGTGTGTGTGTGTGTGTCGTGATTACAATAAACAGTTTGGCTAATCATTGAAGCATTTGCCTTTATTTTCTCTTTCTCATTAAGTTTGACTAACAGAGGCTTCTTGCCCTGTCAGACTCTGAGTGCTTCCAGTTTTTACTTTAATGACTTCAGTATTAACAAAACTGATTAATATGACAGCCACGACTATGTAAATAAATCAGAGATCCTTGGTCTGTAGTTTCCACACAAACCATAGAAAGTGAGGTGCTCACTGAGGTATAATCTAGTCATTCCAACACAAAATCACAGACTGTCATGAGGAAAAAAAACTACCAGCATCTAATTGAAATCCTGTGTCTTTGTCACCGACTGTGTTCAAATCCTCCACGCCGAAATGCCTTTCTTCCTCGACATCGATGCTTGTTTCGTCACAAACATTCACCCTTGAGCTACAGATTAGTATTGCCGGCTCTTTGTTGAGCGCTACAAAGCCTAAGCAATTAAAGGCTCTTCTCTGGCATAAAAAGCTCTAATCCAGACATGCTTTTATTGCATTTGATTTTGCTCGCTGCTTGTGCCAAACACGCTGAGAGACAGGGACCCTGCTCTTGCTCTAAGTGTAGCAATAATCAGAGAGGATCCAGACTGCGCTCAGGTTGTGGCGGCTGTCACTTCCCCAGTCACGGATGGCAAACAAATTAATGTAAAAAAAAAGAAAACCCGCCCTAGAGAGATGGCTGGATCCACCTGTCAAACAACGCCAAATGGAAATAGTTTGGCAGCCTTATGGCTCAGCAATGCCAGGAATTGTGATTTAGAGGGAATGCTTTGAGTCAATACAAAGCAATACTCTCTATGCTAGATGTGTCTGACCTAGGATGAATTCACTGAGACCTGCGGAAATGATTGAATGCTAACTGGGGATAGATGGATAGCTGGATGTTGTGGTGAGCACACTAGTGCATGCTGTTAATGGTGAAGTAAAATACCAGTGTCTGTATGAATAGATAACAAGCAGGGAAGAATTCTAAGTATACTGTCTTCAGCAAACCTAGATAAGCACTATTCAAAGCTGGAGGATGCTCTAACACCTCTGACAAAACCATGCATTTTGAGTAACCACATGTTTACAGAAAGCATTGCCATTATATGTAGATTCCAGTAGTATAGCCTTTACATGAAAACTATATGTACAGAAAGTATATATTAACATGCAGAAGACCCTTTGTATGCTATCTGAAGCTTACATGTATTTCCGTTCACAATAGTAGAGTGAATACAATCTCAATGGCAGGGCTGGCTGATTATGAATTGTCAAAATGATTCTGAGCGAGTTTCAGAGACAGATATGTCAAAACCTTTTCACATAAAGCTGTTCACTGGGCTGGATAGAACTAGGAGTTGAAAAGGAGGACATTTTATTCTGACTGTAGTTTGATGGAACTCGGTCACTGATCTGAAGTTCTGATAAAAAACTGGCCTTCACTGGCTCAGACTGTCTGGTGGTCCACTGCATGGTAGTGGCAGTGTCCAGCAGCTACATCTGTCACCTCGGATCTGTCCTCCCACTGTCTCCATCCATCCTGAGATCCAGCAGCATAACTGAACAACATGTCCCCTGGTGAGAGACTGCTACAAAGAAGGGTGTGAAGCCCCACTGGCGGACGGACAGACTATTTGACTTCATCAGGGGCTAGAGAGAGGCAAAAGAAAACAACAGCTAGGAAAGGAAAAGGTAGATAGGTAAAGACAGAGAGTGAGATGGAGGACAAGACGCGAAAGAGATAAATATGAATGGATAGGAAATATTACCAAGCAAAGTCATTACTTATGCTGTGCCGGGAAGCCCAGAGCTAAGCAATCTGCGGCAGACTGTCATAAATGCGGAGGAGGCGCTGGTCGTATACAAATGAGACGGTGACAAGCTGCAATCCAATTAGATGAAGAAATATGAGGGGTGGTGTGCTGAGATGTGGGACCTATCAGCAGCTCGCAGCTTTGGGGAAGATCAAGCACTTCACCGCCTTGGCTGTTTACTGCCGAAGAACATGATGGATCACCTGACACACATACTGTAGACACACAAACTCATCACGGCCCTCCCTCACAACACACACTTGTATTGTTGTAACCATGAATTCTGGTGTAACATCTCTGTGATCTTCAGGACTGATTGAATGAAGATATAAAACTTACAAAATAAGTAACAAAGTAATACATAACAAAGGACAAGTCAGTAAATCCAGTGTACAGCCATCAGGTTTGAACTGATGGAGACACACGTGATGCTGTTGAAAGATCTCAGCGTGCTAACTTGTGAACAATGAAAGGCTGATGTTTAGCAGGTATAATGTTTCCAATGATTAGCATTTTAGCTCAGGTTGCTAGCTTTTGCTAATGTCATTAAATAGCTTTAAAATAGGCTTCTTTTGAATTCCACAAAATGAATAATGCTTTCTACTTTAAATTGACACTGTTTTAAGACAATAATCACAACAATAGGTAGATAATAAACGAGGTTGGACACAAAAAATTGAAATATTTGAAATTAAGATGTAAAAAAACTAGCAGTGAACCTGACCCCTGTGGCTCTGTTAGGCTGCCTTGAGATAAATGCTAACTGCTAAATGATAAACCCTCACTCCAATGGTCTCGTCACAGCAGCATCACGTCTGGTCCGGCTCGGTCAAATGAATGAATAGAAATAATGATGGATTTGGCTTTAAGGCATTGTACCCGTATTGGGACCTAATTAAGGTCTTTTTACAGATAGTTCTTTCCCAAAGTAAGTCAATGGGGCCTAACAATGTCACAGACTTACATGGACATTGTAGTACCACTGTTTGGCCACTACTATAATATGTGTCAAGGCTAACTTCCTGGTACCACATGGAAATCTTCCCTCCACACTGAAGATGGAGGTATTCAATGTCTTGACTTACTGAAGAAAATGATTGAGCACTTGGATGTTCTTTAGCCTAAATACATTAGTTTAAAAAAAACGGTAATAGCCAACCAAAGTCAGTCATTACACAGTGCGGCAAACTGTCTAACTACTCGCTGTTAACTATCCGGGGAACTCCTTCATTATTAGTTGGTAACCAAAACAAACACTTTCCACGGCTGTCTGAATGTCGGCCTCTATCTGAACATTTTAGGTTTGATTAAATGTCATGGTCTTCTTGCTTCTCCTATGTTTTCAGAGCCCAAAAGGAATGGGTTTTTGATGTTCGAAACGGAGGAGGCCAAGACTGTACAGAGTGAGAAAGTTATTCTGAAGAAAAATAACTCCATCTGAGGATTCAGCAGAGTAATCCCTATCCCTTCATTCACAACCCCCACTGTCCCTCCAGTCCATGGAGTGATGGAGCTGCTATCATTAATTCTGTAGAATGGGGTTGAGATGAGAAAGGCAGCCAGTCACAATCCTCACAGCCACATATGCGGAGTCTGGCCTCCTTTCATCTCTTCCAGACAAAAACACAAAGATACCATCTACTATGCCTGAAACCTATTTCTCTGTACCATTAGGAGCTGAAATGGGGTCCTTCAGAGAACCTGTGGGCCTGGAATCATCAAAGCCTGTGTGTTTCTGAGTGATTCACCTGCATGAGTGTGTTCTGCCTACAATCTGGCTGAAAACCAAAATGGAAACTGGATACACAGATTAGAAAACTGGTTTTCAGCCAATGAAAAGAAGCTCTATGTTGACTATCCAGTGACCCTCATAATAATGGGTTTTATTTCCCTGCTTTTCTGTAAGCCATAATTAAAATAATTGGAACGCATTTCCTAAACATGGTCTGTAAAGTCGCTTATTAGAGACAGAGCAAAGCATTTATTTCCTTAGTTGTGACATTTGGTAGACTTTTATAGCCAGTACTCTATACCAGTGACCACCAACTGGCGGCCCGCGGGCCACATCCGGCCCGCCAGACATTCTCATCCGGCCCGCAGACGGGGGTGACTGTGGCGTTGGCGGAGTGGTTACTGCGTTCGCCCCCCACCCATTTTTTTTTTTACAACGTCTCGTGAGTAAGGTGCAGTACCGGAGTCCAACAGAGAGGCAGCAGCTGCGGGACAGTAGACTGCGTACTGCGAAACCTTCCCTTCCTTGAAGAAGAAGAAGTGATCCTTCGTTGTGAAGAGTCTGCTTTGTGCACTCCGCACCACAGCAGCCACTGCAACAGAGTCCAACAGAGAGGCAGGAGCTGCGGGACAGTAGCCTAGAAGCAGGGTTGGGTTGTAACGGAATATATGTAACGGCGTTACGTAATCAGAATACAAAAATCAAGTAGGCTAACTGTATTCAGCTGGCGTTACATTTGAAAAACGAGTAATCTGATTACAGTTACTTTCGTAAACCTGAAGTGAATACATTTTGGAATACTTATTGGAATTATTGGTGGAAAAGTTTCCTCACAAAATGTAATATTCATTACCGGCAGAACAGTGTGCACACTGCACAGCGCTGCAGCGTGTCTGTGAGCGAGAGAGAGATGCAGCGTGTCTGTGAGGCCCCGCCCCCGCACGCAGATGAGAGAGAGAGATCTCTTTTAAAATATATTGAAAGTTAGAAACGGAGATGGTTAGATAAAATGTGCAAGATAACGTTGATGTAGCATTTCTTTATTGTCGAAATGATGACATTTATAACGGGATCAAATCAAAGTGAATGGCCTGCTGCTGCTGAATGCATGGGGCAAGTGACTGGAAACAGTTTTAAAAGTTATTACATCGTTTCAGATAATAATAATAATGATAATTCATTCTATTTAGGGGCACCTTTCAAAGCACCCAAGGACACCTGACAATTCATAACATATTCTAAGGAAAGCTTTAAGACAGTACAAAGAATGCAGTCCGGGTGATGTTTGTTATGTGGGGTGCAGATGAGAGGGAGCTGTCCAGAATGACACCAGGATGTTGTGTTTGAGTTCTTGATAAGCCATTAAAACAGTAAAACAAGTGTCTCCTGTTTACCAAAACATACCCATCTGTTATGGAGAAAGAAAGTATTCCAAAAGTATTCTAAAAGTAACCTGAACACGTTTTTAAGACACGTAACTGTAACTGTATTCTGATTACTTTCAGAGCATATATTCAGTAATCAGTAACTGATTACATTTACAAAGTAACCCTCCCAACCCTGCCTCGAAGTGATCCTTCGTTAGCGTGAAGAGTCTGCTAAGCTTTATGCAGTACCTGTACCCCCCCCCCCCCCCACTGGCCCGCGATAGTGTCTATTGGATACATTTTGGCCCTTGGACAAATGTAGTTGGTGATCCCTGCTCTATACCATTGTGTGTTAGGGTTAGGGTCAGGTTAGGGTTATGAAATTGAATGTAAACTTTGATTATGTTAGTTAGTTTCAAACTTGCCAATAAAGCTCAAAACATATTTACTCATGGCTTACTAGCTTACTAGCTTTTTAAAGAACATTCAATTACAGTTCATGGTCTCCAACAGTAAATGGTAACTACTCCATCCATGCTGAGAATACACAGTAACATTTGTGATATTCAATAGATTTTATACTATTTACGTTTTTATGTAAAGGAATTCTTCAACACAATGAAATAATGAAAAACTGGATTTGTTAGAAAACAATACATGTATGTTGTATACAGTAGGTGTTGATGAGATGCCTTGAAAGTCAAACTGTACAGTAAAGCTTTGTTTAGTTCCAACGTCTGTCTTAATTCTCATCAACCAAAATTGAGATGTTTACAATAATGTGTTACTCCACATGAGTGCAATATATTAGATACAAAACTCTCAAAAAGGAAAGTCGAATAGCAAATCACACAAAAAACAACCCTTAAAATCAATATGTGGCAGCTTTAGTAAGCAAGGCCATTGTTCAGTGGGAGGCTAGAGGAAAGAGGAAACCGGCTCGATTTCCACTGCTGGGAATGCTGCTGATGCTGCGCTGTGTTCCGCATGGCTGCCCGCCTTCAGCAGACTGACAGCCACAAAAATGAGTGTTTACTGCTCTCCGGTGGAACAAGATAAGCCCACAGATGGGCCTCTCCACTCCAACAGGTCGAGAGGAGAGCCATCTCAAATTGGCAGAAGGCAGGATGAAGGAGATGAGGTGATAAGAAGGTGGCGGGGGGAGCACAGATAGGAAGATTTAGAAAGCAACTGGCAACATTTGAACCATTTCAACATGGTGTGAGTGCTTCTGACCTACACATGGTTACACTAGGTCTTCTCAATATTATCTGCCATGGAGTGCTCCAATTCAAGTGTTGAGATACACCATCCCTGTTACACACTATCCTCTGACCACACTTCCTGCATCTTGCAACATGAATTTGGGGTTCACATAGCTTTAGGTTAAAGCTTCCTAATTAATTGAACTATGACAAATACTGTGGTTTCTTATGAGCAGTCTTGTGTGTTTTGCCTGAGGTGATATACTGTGGGACATTTATATAACATTAAATGCACTGTTGCGCTGCTTGCTAACACTGGTGCCTCCTTGCATAGTAGTTTTTCATTAACAATAAGAACTTGACCTCCTGCTGCCTCCACCCTGTGTATTGTGTTGTGTGTGTATGTAGGCTGTGTATTGTGTTGTGTGTGTATGTAGGCTGTGTATTGTGTTGTGTGTGTATGTAGGCTGTGTATTGTGTTGTGTGTGTATGTAGGCTGTGTATTGTGTTGTGTGTGTATGTAGGCTGTGTATCCCCAGATTTTAGGAATGAACTTGTTAAACAAAATAATGACCTATAAAGTGGTGCAGGAATGAGTCCTAAAACCTGGATGAGTTAGCATTTAACCACTTCTGTGATCCCTCTTTTAGTAGTCAAGGTGTTTGTTTTTGCTTAGATGCCTGATATAAAGTCTGTGGTTTACACAACCTCACGAGATGTAGTCATTTTGTTCTACGACGCAAACAGGTTATTAAGCTCACTTGTGGAATTGTGTCCTAAAAACAGCGGTTGCTAACAATTGACAAGATATGACTTAAACAAGACTGAATGAGACTTAACACAATCAATAAGGTTATAGCGGTGGTGACGAGCAGTCATGTGATCATGCTGTAGTTGCTTTATAGCCTTTTGACCTTTGCCGATTGCATTTACGCTTCAAAATTTGTTTTCTGAATGCGAATCCTTCTGAACAAAAACGTTTAAGTATCAAAAACATTTTTTTGCTTTTCTGAAATATCCAAAAATCCAATGGAAAAATCCTATTGCTTTTTCTCGAAAGAAACCTTGCGATACTAGATACTAGCTTCTGGGTCGGCCTACACAAATATTTCATCACTGGACCACTCTGTATGTATTTGAAATATGGTAGGGAATGAAAGAGAAGGGGGGTCGGGGGTATACTACACTCAGATGTGCTTGTAGCTGTTTGAAAAAGCAGGCAGTCTGACAAGTGTGAAACTTGAGTGAAGCCAGTGGAGTGAAACGGAAAGGACTGTCAACAGAGAACGAGTAGAGAGCAGGGGGGTTGGGGCGGGGGCAGATGAAACCCTGGTGCTGTAGAGACCTTTGAACTCAAGATAGGAAGGGACACTGGCAACAACATGAGCACTCGGAGCGAAATAAGCCCTACGCTAATGTCTTACAAGGTTCCAGTCTTGTTTCACCAGCCAGCATGGAAGCAATGCTTGATTTCCCAAGTGCAATTTTAGTAGTCCATCACCGGAGTGTGAGAGAAGGACCGCCACAGGGATTAATCTGAGAGAGAAACAAACAAACACCCGCTTGTATGTTGAAGGGTGAATTTAACTATCATCTCTAACGGTAAAGCAATTAGAGGAGTTTGTTTAGAAGCAGATTGAAAAGAGGAAGAATGTCTGGCATGATTAAAATACTCCCACATCAAGCAATCTGCATATCAGTGCAGTGACCAGAATAATTCAAATATTTGAACAAGGCGCAAAGAGTGGGCGGCTTGTGGAAATTGCTTTTGAACTATCAGGAGCAGAGAAAGGGGACACAGAGAGGCTTCATTCGCCTTTTGTCTAAAAGGAACCGTCAGCGGCAGTATCAAGTGGAGGGCTTCCTGTCTGCCTTATCAGCGGCACTACCTGACGATTCCTTAACACATGGGAGATAACTGACAGCAGACAAACGCGGGTTCTATCGGAGATGGGCATGCAATCTTGCCCCTTTGAGCCTCTCATCTCACTGCGACAGGCTGGCACGACGGGTCGCGATAAGAAGAGGGAAAGCAGAGTGGGGGTACCCGTCTGCGTGGATACATTTCTCTCAACAGTTTCATGCTGGTTTAATCAGACAGTGAAGAATAACAGCTGAAACAAAAAGCTGTAAGAGGCAGGAAGATAGAGAATAAACGTTGGTGTGACAGCTGCACTAGCTCATGTCAACATACAAGACAACATGTGTAGCATTGAGGAGAAAACAGAACATCTTCTAGGAATCATCTCAGAATGGTCTTGAAGGTGTTTGAAAAGATGTAAAACTTCTCTATGAGCAGCTGGTGTTGGTGTTTGATCTGATAACCCTAACCCTAAAAGTACTCATGAAATGAATATATAGGCCTATATACAGTATATAAACATAAACTAAGTGTCACAGTTCTGTCTAGGTTTGGGTGTTTTCACTGTTCTCTGTCATGTTTTCCTCCTGTCGTTAGTGTCCCTGTGTGTTCTCCTCCCTCCTCACCTGTGTCTCGTTAGCTAATTGTGTTCACCTGTGGCTCTTGTGTTTTTCTCCTCCCTCCTCACCTGTGTCTCGTTAGCCGATTGTGTTCACCTGTGTCTTGTAATTATCCCTCCCTGTATTTAGTCTTGTCTCTTGCTGTGTTCAGTGTCGGTGCTTCTTTTGTTGGTGACGGACTTCACCGGTGAGTGTTCTGTTTTTGTCTGTATTCGTTCCATTTAGCCTTGAAATAAAGGTTTATCAAAGTTATCTGCGCTTGGGTCCTGCTTCCTTCACTCAACCGTGACAGAAAGCACCGACCAGAGATGGACCCAGCAGATGACCCATTTGAGGTGGAATTACAGCATTTTTCCTTTGCTTTGGCTGGCTGCTATGATTGGTGGAGGGGAGCGTCCAGTGTTCGGCAGAAGGAGGCCGCTCTGGTAGAGGCGCACCGGTTGGCTATGGAGAAACCGGACTTGGTGAAGTTCTTACCTGACTGGATGTTGAACTTCATCTGGGTGTGTGATTTCCAGCCTGCGGACTATAAACGTCTCGGTGTGTTCCGTCTGGAGTCAACCAGTGCTTCCGCCCCAGTTCCTGCTCCTGTCCAAGAGGCGTTTTCTGGAACTCGGCTGGCTTTTGGAGGTCCACGGAGCCTTCAGGCGGCTTCTAGGAGAAGGAGTCGCAAGTCCAGGCTAGCAATCCGAGCCCCAAGAGTCATGGTTCCGGCTACAGAACCGGCCCACACAGCCATAGTTCCGGCCCCAGTACAGGCCCCAGCAGCCATGGTTCCAGCCCCAGTTCTGGCCCCAGCAGCCATCATTCCGGCCCCAGTTCTGGCCCCAGCAGCCATCATTCCGGCCCCAGTTCTGGCCCCAGCAGCCATGGTTCCAGACCTAGTTCTGGCCCCAGCAGCCATGGTTCCAGCCTTAGCTCTGGCCCCAGCTGTCCTAGTCCCTTCTCTAGTCCCTTCTCCAGTCCCACCTCTAGTCACTTCTCAAGTCCCTCCTCGAGTCACTTCTCTAGTCCCTTCCCTCATCCCATCTCAAGTTCCCTCTCGAGTCTTTTCTCAAGTCCCCTCTCAGGTCCCCTCTCGAGTTCCCTCTCGAGTCTTTTCTCGAGTCCCCTCTCAAGTCAACTCTCCAGTGTCCTCTCGAGTCACCTCCCAAGTCAACTCTCCAGTGTCCTCTCGAGTCACCTCTCAAGTTTCCCCTCAGGTCTCCTCTCGAGTTCCCTCTCAAGTCCCCTCTCTAGTCCCCTCTCGAGTTCCCTCTCGAGTCACCTCTCAAGTTTCCCCTCAGGTCTCCTCTCGAGTTCCCTCTCAAGTCCCCTCTCAGGTCTCCTCTCGAGTTACCTCTCGAGTCACCTCTCGAGTTCCTTCTCGAGTCCACTCTCCAGTTTCCTCTCAAGTTCCCTCTCAAGCCCTCTCTCGAGTCCCCACTCAAGCCCCTACTCATGTCCAGTTGGAGGTCCCGCAGACTAGTCTTCTGCCGGGGGTCCTGCCAACCCCATGTCCTGTACCGTTGGAGGTTCCGCTGGGGGTCCTGCCAACCTCATGTCCTGTCCAGTTGGAGGTCCCGCAGACTAGTCTTCTGCCGGGGGTCCTGCCAACCCCATGTCCCGTCCAGTTGGAGGTCCCGCAGACTAGCCCTCTGCCGGGGGTCCTGCCAACCCCATGTCTTGTCCCGTTGGAGGTCCCGCAGACTAGCCCTCTGCCGGGGGTCCTGCCAACCCCATGTCCTGTCCAGTTGGAGGTCCCGCAGACTAGCCCTCTGCCGGGGGTCCTGCCAACCCCATGTCTTGTCCAGTTGGAGGTCCCGCAGACTAGCCCTCTGCCGGGGGTCCTGCCAACCCCATGTCCTGTCCAGTTGGAGGTCCCGCAGACTAGCCCTCTGCCGGGGGTCCTGCCAACCCCATGTCTTGTCCAGTTGGAGGTCCCGCAGACTAGCCCTCTGCCGGGGGTCCTGCCAACCCCATGTCCTGTCCAGTTGGAGGTCCCGCAGACTAGCCCTCTGTCGGGGGTCCTGCCAACCCCATGTCTTGTCCAGTTGGAGGTCCCGCAGACTAGCCCTCTGCCGGGGGTCCTGCCAACCCCATGTCTTGTCCCGTTGGAGGCCCCGCCGACTACTCTCCTGCCGGGGGTCCTGCCAACCCTTTGTCCGGTCTCGTTGGAGGCCCCGCCGACTACTCTCCTGCCGGGGGTCCTGCCAACCCTGTGTCCTGTCCCGTTGGAGGCCCCGCCGACTACTCTCCTGCCGGGGGTCCTGCCAACCCTATGTCCTGTTCCGTTGGAGGCCCCGCCGACTACTCTCCTGCCGGGGGTCCTGCCAACCCTGTGTCCTGTCCCGTTGGAGGCCCCGCCGACTACTCTCCTGCCGGGGGTCCTGCCAACCCCATGTCCTGTCCCGTTGGAGGCCCCGCCGACTACTCACCTGCCGGGGGTACTGCCAACCCTGTGTCCTGTGCCGTTGGAGGTCCCGCCGTCTACTCTCCTGCCGGGGGTACTGCCAACCTTTTGTCCTGTCTCGTCGGAGGTCCCGCCAACCGCTTTCCTGCTGGGGGTCCTGCCAACTCCTGGTCCTCTTCCGTGGGGGATCCTGCCGAAGCCTGTCCGGCCGGCTCCGGTTCCTGTCCGGCCGACACCGGGTCCTGCCCGGCCTCCGGAGCTGTCTGGTCTTCGCCCTCGATCCCGACCCTCTGTGAGCCGCGGTCTTCGTCCGCGGGCCCGGCCCCCTGACTCTTCCTGCCGCTGCCCTCGTCCTCGAGCCCGGCCCCCTGACTCTTCCTGCCGCTGCCCTCGTCCTCGAGCCCGGCCCCCTGACTCTTCCTGCCGCTGCCTTCGCCCTCATGCTCGGCCCCCTGAGTTCGCCCGCTGTGGCCTTCGCCCCACCATGGACTCTGCCTTGCCCCCGGGCCGTCCGCCCGAGACCCCCACCATGGACTCTGCCTTGCCCCCAGGCCGTCCGCCCGAGATCCCTTCCTGGTCCCCTACTGGGCTCCTGGGCGGTCAGCTTAGTCCCGTCCTCCGGACCCCCTCCACCCACCCTGGTGGCCTAGGGATACGTCCCTCCTCCGGACCCCCTCCACCCACCCTGCTGGACTTTTTTGGATTTTTGTGTTGGGGTTTAGGGACGTCTGGAATCCGTCCCTTGAGGGGGGGGTTCTGTCACAGTTCTGTCTAGGTTTGGGTGTTTTCACTGTTCTCTGTCATGTTTTCCTCCTGTCGTTAGTGTCCCTGTGTGTTCTCCTCCCTCCTCACCTGTGTCTCGTTAGCTAATTGTGTTCACCTGTGGCTCTTGTGTTTTTCTCCTCCCTCCTCACCTGTGTCTCGTTAGCCGATTGTGTTCACCTGTGTCTTGTAATTATCCCTCCCTGTATTTAGTCTTGTCTCGTGCTGTGTTCAGTGTCGGTGCTTCTTTTGTTGGTGACGGACTTCACCGGTGAGTGTTCTGTTTTTGTCTGTATTCGTTCCATTTAGCCTTGAAATAAAGGTTTATCAAAGTTATCTGCGCTTGTGTCCTGCTTCCTTCACTCAACCGTGACACTAAGGGATAAAGCTGGAATTATCCATGTTCGACTTATTACAAAAAGTCTGCTGAAAGAAAACACACCAACAATATGTTAGTCGGTCTCCTAATACTTTCTTACTTCCTGTCTATAGCTCTAAGCAACTAAAGACGCAAATCTTTAAAGTCACACAAATATATGGTTTTCACCCACACTCTTTTGGACTGTTTAGGTTACACCTTTTAACAACCACACACACACGTTGGCCCTCTGAAATGTGCATAAACTTATCCGGCCAATCATTACGAGCAATCCATGACGACCACACAGTATATGATGCCGCTTTGCCACTAACTATTCGTTCTTAATTTTGTCCTCAGCAACCGAGGATTGCCCACTGAACAAATCATTCAAGGATCGAGTCACGCTGTGATCATCTCAAGAACCTCATCTAAAAGCAACGAAAACAACGCCTGGTTACTGTTTTCAGTAGAGGACGACCTTTGACATTGGGTTCCCAACAACACCTGTTGAAGGAAGTGACCTCCTACGTCAGAGTGTCAACTGATTTGTCCTTGTCCGGGGGGATTCGATTCGAAGGCCTTCCCTGATGGGAATGGCTACGTATATGTGTATTTCAGTGGCAAAAGCATGCATATGAATGGAAAGTGTATAAGCTGTAAGTACAGTAGAGTGTTAGGCCTGTTCATATAAGTAACCATTGTTTCGTCTGAACATTTGCTACAACATATGGAAACTGTAGGTTTTATTACACTTAAGGAAAAGGAGCATTTTGATTTTTAGCAGCAAGATCATGCATTTCAGTTAATCTACCAGAAATGGTTCACTTCTTAATAACACATCTGAAACTACTTCAACCACTCTAGTCTAGGCGTATTTCATAATGCAATAAGGATGCATCTGAAATCTGCTTTACATTCAGTCTAAATACAACTTTAATAAAATGAAATGAGCAATGGTGTCACAATCTGCGTAGTCTGACGTTCACAATCGAGAATGTTGAATTTCCTCTCCCAGTGGATCAAAAAGTTACATTTGAATCTAAATTCCACCTGATCATTAAATGTTATACTGTTCCAGACTTTGCCCTTGTAACAGCTGTAAATGTGGCTTCCTTTTTCTTATCCTGGCAAATTGCATAACATTGTTCCCCAAAGCAGAAAAACTGGAGATCCACTTTTACTTCAAGAACTTTAAAGCAATAATACATATAAAACAATAGATGAGAACATGCGTGTTCTATGCACAAAGATGGACGGTGTCTGAGTATCTGCTCTGAAGTCAAGCGCTTTAAATACAGTGACAGGAAGAATAAGGTTCTTGCTGTATGAAAGTATCTAGTTGTCTTTACCATATACAACTCTTTGTTGTGCTATTGTTACCACTCTGTAGCCAAAGTAGCAGCAGACCTTTTAAATTCTTACAACATAACACTGCAGTGCTTCAACTCCAATGACAGCGTCCGTAATTCATGCCAGCAAAGTTTTGGGTCGAGCTCAAGAAAGAAAACACAATTACTAAATCAATTGTGTTCCGCTGATTACTCTTGATTAATAATTATAGAGCTCGGGGCCCGCTCTGCTTTTTTAACATTAATTCAATAAGCTTGTTTAAGCACGGCGCTGGCTCGCGGCGCAGGATGGCAGTTGGAAGTCAGGGCAGGTACAGGTCTCTGTTTCCTGTCTCACTGACAAGAAACCAGCTACACAGACTACAGGACGGACAGGCAATCTGAGGCAGCAGGAGTTTTCCTGGGGGAAAACCAGCCACACATAAATAGAAAGAATTTAAAGACAAAGGCAAGTTTATTTTTATATAGCACTTTTCAACACAACACAAAGCCAGGCCCTGCTGGTTATTAGTGCTTTAGACCAGCTCCCAAAGGGAGGCAGAGCATCAGCAGTAAAAGGCTTAAACTAATGGAAGGTCATGACATCCAATATAAACATAACCAAATGTTGATAGCCAAAAAATAATATCTATAAATATAAGAAGTTATTGTAGGAATTAGTAAAGAAAAAACAAATAATAAAAATAAAGAAAATAAGTTTAATGAATAGGACCAATACAAAAAGAAAATAAATGAATAAAAACATTATAATTTTAAGTAAGAATGGGCCCATTGCACTTCAATCATAATAGGATTATATAATAATAATATGTACAACTTCTGCACAGCCGCATGTTATCTTTTACCAAGCAGGGAAAGGAAAAGTTCACACTTACTCGTAATCATCTGTTGACTTTTATATAAAAAGATTTTCCACATAGGTATAACTTGCTTGAGAGAGACATATGATGTAATGTTGAAGTTAAACATAGCGCAGCCTTAGATTGTTGCTGACACCGCAAGGTGCTGACCGGAAACATTAGAGATAATAAAGTAAGGGTCAAATAACACCGGAGTTGCTGAGAGATGACATTGGGAGGCCGCCACAGACAGTAAAGCCTGATGGATTTTGTTATAGGGCAGGCTATACACCAGAATGGTTCTTTTTACTTTCTTTAGACTTTATGTAACGGAACAAACTTGAAATGTGCCTTACATAGATAAACATGGATCTGTAGACACTCCTAGAATATAGGGGATCTTGGAACACTGATCCATTTATTTAAACTGTTCATTAATCTCACTGATGAATATACATTTTCTGATATTCAAGGTTCAAGGTTCTTTATTGTCAAACTAACATAGCTACAGAGTAATAATGTCGTTGAAAATCTTAGGTCACAGGCTTCTCCAACAATGCAACACAATAATACAGATAATCAGACAATATTAAAGCAATATTAAAGTATATTATATTAAAAGTAATACAAAAAGAAAAATTGTTTTAAGGTGTCTTTTTTTATCAACCTAGATTTAGGTCCAGATTTAAAAGAAACAACTGATTATGGATGAAGCCAAATACATTTGTCCAGCTGCTTTTCTGTTCACCTCTACCAATGGGAATACACAAATAATTAAGCAATTTGAGGAATACCCCAACAATTTATTTTCTAATTTGGTTGGGTTATATCATTCTTGGCAAGGCCTTGGTAGGTACACCATCATCACACCCTACATAATTCAATCTATGGACGGCATATATGCAAGAGATACAATTACACATGTTGAGCTGAAACTGTGGCCTTCTCTCCACAACATTACAAGCCAATAGAGGGGTGAAGGAATGAGTCCTAAGACACTGGAATGAGTTAGCATCGGACCACTTCTGGTTCCATTACATTAGCCGCCTTTAGCTTAGCGGTGGTGAAGTGATGTCATGCGTCCGTGATATCATTCATTTTCAATGCAATATTTCAAAATCCCATTGCTTTTTCTCTAGTGAGCCCTGGGTCGGCCGACCAAAATATGTCATCACTGCACCAATCCATTGCGTAAACTATCATAAAATTATGTCAAACACTGTTAATTCAAGGTTACAATTGACACTGTTAATATATATATAATATATACCCTGCTGTAGCTCTCTCAAAGCTCGAAATAGAATATTGTGAAAACAAACAGTCCTTCTCTTCAATGACAAGTGACAGGAGAAGCACAAAGGTACAGCCAATGTGAAGGGGAAGAGGACTAGATTACTTACAGGCTGAATAAATAATTCACATTGCAGCATCAGCAAAGCAGACTTTTATGAAGCTCAGAAGACAAGGTGACACCTGCGAGGAAAAACAGCTCTGTCTCCTTTGTGAGAAAGTCACTTCAAGTAGCTGAATATTTTATTTTTGTACTCTATATTCGTCTCTCAAAAACAAGAAAAGCTACAGAGAGAAAATACATATTAATAGACAAAGTCAAAATTAGGTCACATGAGTGCCAAAAGGATTGCAATCTTCATGCCAAAATATATCAATATTTTTAAGGTCTTAAAATAAAATGAAAGTCAGTCAAACAGTGTTGTGGGCTCTAAGTCTGTAGGGATCAAGCAGTTAGAGGACATGTGAGTTGATAAGATGATTAAATGAAGAGATAACTTGACTGACAGATGACCTACAGCATGTGAAGCTTCTTTGATGGCAATTGATCCAACTTGAGAAGGAGTTTATAGTTTAGAAGGTCAGAAATATTTCTCTCTACGGTGAGGTACAGAAAACACTTGAGGCCCTGCTGTTGGCTCACGCTATATTCAAAACACCAAACAATCTTTTAAGGTTCTTCCTCTGGGGAGCAGGAGTATGCTCAATACATATTATGACATTCAGTCTATTTAGTTATGTGGCATGCAAGTGTACATTTGAACAGAGGTGAGAGAAGTACTCAGATGTTGTACTTACAGTAGAAGTAGAAGTACCAGAGTGTAGGAATGCTCTGTTACAAGTAAAAGTCCTGCATACAA
This sequence comes from Harpagifer antarcticus, assembly GCA_902827135.1. Classification (NCBI taxonomy): domain Eukaryota; kingdom Metazoa; phylum Chordata; class Actinopteri; order Perciformes; family Harpagiferidae; genus Harpagifer; species Harpagifer antarcticus. The sequence continues at coordinate 1,067,077 of CADEHL010001074.1, forward strand.
AATGTTACTCCTGTAAAAGTGCAAAAGTATTAGCGCCAAAATAAACATAAAGTAGCGACAGTAAAAGTAGTCGTTGTGCAGATTGGTCCATTTCAGAATAATATATATGATATGTTTTATAATGATTGATCAAGTGTTCTCAAAGCTGGTGAAGGTGCAGCTAGTTTGAATGACTTTGTAGACTGCAGGGTAGCTGGTGGATTTACTCCAGGTGGAACTAAAGTCTGATTTAATACTTGATTAGATTTCACATCATTCATCCACATCTGTGAAGTAACTAAAGGTATTAAATACATGTAGTGGAGTACAAGTACACCATCTACCACTGAATTGTAGTGGAGTAGAAGTACAAAGTAGAATCAAATGGAAATACTCCAGTAAAGTAGAAGTATCTCAAAATTCTACCTAAGTACAGTACTTGAGTACATGCAGCTAGTTACTTTAAACCTCTCATTTTAAGTTTCAGTGGTGCAAGAGAATCACACAAATAAGTACTTTAGTGTTGGCAGTGTTTATCTTCTGGGGATCATGAATATCCAGAATCATTTGACCTTGTGGCCTGAGGGGTTTGTTCGCACCAGCATTCAAACAAAAAATGTTGCTCTTAAAAAATGCACCCCCAAACAATCAATCTGCTACTCAGTGAATCAGCACACACATGCAACGCAACATTATGCAGTGAGTCATGTCAGGTTCAACTTGATGTGTGTGTGTGACCAAAGGACAGCTCTGGTGTGATCTGTTTCCCACCATGTGTATCGATCATCTTATGAACACAAATAGCTTCAACCAAAGATCAGATCTTTGTACAAGAGAAACACAACACTGATACAGGCATCTTTCATGTATTGTTATTTTGTAGTGATACACAGGTAAACATTAACAGTTCAAATGCTCCCTTCATTGGCTTCAAACTGGTAAGAAGCCTATGCTAGTACAATGCCTTAGTGAGAGCACTTGATATCATTATGTTTACTCTACATGCTTACTTCAAGGAAGGATATGACATCAATTAAACATGAATCACTGTGTGGTGCAGTGGGTTGTGCGTTGGTGTTCGGATCAGGGGGTCACAGGCTCCTGTGGGGATTGCCCACAGTATTGAGTATGTAAGTCGCTTTGGATCAAAGCATCTAACAAGTGACATGTAATGTAATGTGTAGTTATGAACGTCATGCTAGCATCTTTCATACAAAGTTGTTTTACCATCTGCAACTCAAAACACACTTTATAGAGTCCTCAATAAGCTAAATATTATTAAAAAAGTATACTTTATGGCAATGATGGCTTGATAGAAACACTTGTTGATCAGTGCAGAGTCAAAGAAGAAGGAGCAGCCACCTCTCATGTGCTGCCAAATAGCAAATGAACAAATTCCCATATTGAATCCAAAGTCATAATGGTTTATCCTCTGGAGAGTGTTTGAGGGTCAATTATTTGACAGCAACTTGCCCACTATCTTTAAATAATTGTATATGTATATAAAGGTGAACGATTGTGCTGGCAGTGGAACTAGATAAAACATTAGATAAAAGATCAAATAATCCTCTGGTTGTTGAAAACTGGTCAACAAACTAACCTGCCAGCCAACAAATGTCATCGTGAAACTTTCTTTAGCAAGCATCTCAGTGACAAGGACTGATAGGTAAAGTGCATCTCTTACAAACATATCACAGTGACAATTAAACCACAATTAAAAGAGGAATGTGTCTGAAAAAACTAAAATATTCCAACTTTATTGGCAATAAGTCTTTGGGTGAAAATCACTACATCCCTACAAAAGGACATAGAGATGAACTGTTCATAGCTAACAACCAAGATCACATATGTTAGATACTCTACTATACAAACTTTAATTCCTTAATGATTTACACACAATTTAACTGATTGATGGAGAGGTGTACTGTTTTAAAAGGCAAAAACCAAAAAAGTTAGGAGAGGAATAGGAGTTTAAATGTCTGACCAGAGTGCTGCCTCCCAGGCTCCGTAGAGCTATCTATTTTAGAATAAGGCACTTACAGCTATAAACACACATATACACATATATACACACACACACACACACGCACACACACACACACACACACACACACACACACACACACACACACACTCAGCACTCACACAAAGGTAATGGAGGCATTACTGTGAGTGATGGGCCACGCCGGGCTCCTCCACTCCATCACCTGCCCATCTCAAAGACATCTCCATTTGCTCAGCACACCTCAGCAGTGCTCATACAGTGGAAAGAAAACAGAAATAGTGGCACAGTAAGGTGTCTTGATTCCACTGCTATACCAGGGAAATGAAATGCAAAGTGTATGCATTCTGTGCTCTGTCATATTTTTGAACCCTCTATTTCTAAGATGTGCTAATCCTATATCATCTCAGTCCTTCAGCCGGGCTCAGTGCCAGGAGCTGATGTTGGAGCTTCATTAGTCACCTGAATGACAGGTTCAGACATCCACACCCCCACTTGGTATTCTGGCTGGCCAGGCCCCACACACATTGCTGGCTCATCTAAAGCATCATGCCTTTCTAGCTGCCCGACCACATCAGTTTAGTGATGTGGCTTTCATTCTGCTGTGAGCCCTTTTCTACGGACAAAAAATCAAACTTAGTTGTGCCTCAAATCCGTCCAGACAAATTAAACATGTGCATCAGTTTGAATATTCTAAATAAATTCAATACAATTAATGAAAAATGGGAGCAAAACGCAGTGTGAGATAAACACGTGTATGTGTAGGCACATAATAATAAACATGGTCTCATGACACATTATTTTAAGAATACATTAATGAAAGGACAGTGTTTGATCCCCATTGTCCTGGAGGAATGCTCATGAAGTGTCTAAAAGTGTCTGAAAATGGAAAGGGTTCATCCTCCTGGGAACATGAATCAACCTTAGCAAATCAGGGAATTGTTTCCAAACCAATGACTGAAACGCTGATTAATACAAAAGTAAAATAAGTCAATAGCAAAATTGTCATGGAATAAATCAGTCGGATTGTGTTGCACTAGCATAGGTTTTAAAACCTTAGACACAGGCGACCAATGGGACATATCTTCTTCAAGCAGAATCTCACTATAGTGGATTCCCCTTCTCAATAATCAGTTCAACAAGCAGACGATCCCTATACTAAGTGCAGTGTATCCACAGGGATGATAACATACCAAGTTGTTTTATTTACTTTGCACTCTCCTGATTCACACCAGAGACAGTTCTGTGGCTGGAATATGTGAGCCAGCTGGGACCTTACATTGATAAACTGTTCTATTGCACTTTGGACAGGTCCAAACATTGTTCTCTTAACAACCTTCCTCTCCCAAAACTGAAAAAGGTTACACTTATTTCTTCTCACCGGCATGTTGGTGTCCATTGCTATTTCCCATGTTTCTCATATGAACATTTAAAATGTAAATAAAAACATCTCCATCAAGGGTGTTGAGATCTCCATTTTAGGTTGAATACTTAAAACGAAAGTTAATTATAATCAAATATAATCAATTATATTCTTGTATAACCCACAATGAAAGTATTTGATGATTTTCTATATTTACAGAATAAACAAAACACAAGTGGTTTGTTAAATTGAGTGTAAGGCCTCGGTAAGGTTCTCTCAAACTTGGTAAATATCGCTTGAATTTCTTTGTTGAATGCGGAATGAATTGATGTGTGTTGAAAGTTTAGCACCCTGCCACCTGTGAGGAAAGGTCCCCCGAGTTCATGCGGGACTAGATGTGTCACCACCTCATTCATTGATTTGTTGAATGAAAGTTTGAATGTGCTTTTTATTATCACTGACCATTTATGAGGAGATGCCATTTTAAATGTCACAACTGAATTGGGCAGTTGAAGTTACAATTTAGTGTAATAAATGTAAAATTGTGAATTGAGGTTTCATATTAGAACATGACCACAGCATGATATGTTTTGTAGGATTGTCATGTTGTAATGAGAGAAGGTAGTAGAAACCCTGTACAAGTGTGGACCAATTGTTCTTCAAATAAACTGATCCCACCTTTTGGATTGGGACAATTTAAGAGACATCTGTGGTATCCTCTCCTGATGTAAGGTAAGATTGCACAACTGCCACACACACATAGGTAGGGCCACACCTCATTACTGATACCATAATCCTTCAGGTCTCTTAAACAGATTTAGCGGATCGTCTGAATTGAAACAGCAGTTAATTGAACCTGGTTCTTCAGGAGTTAATAGAGGTGAGACCTTGCTGATCGTTGGTGGACCTGAGCCAAGCAGTAAACTTACATGGACTCTATAACTTTTGTTAGGTCGATTAGTAGGTCTGAGTAAATTGCCGGAATAAATGATCAGGCCTCCCGACTACCAAGAAGGGGGAGGGGCTACACTAGGTTATTAATATCCCTTGACAGCAATATTGCTATATTCCTTGTGTAGAGACATTCTTTGTTCACGAGTCGATATCCTGATATCCTGGGAATAAACATATTTAGCTTCCAAATGAATGTATCACAACATTAGGGTTAGGGTTAAGCATTATGTCCATCTTTAGTGTTATTATAGCATTAAAGGATATATTTATCATTTGTTCCATGTCTGCTTTAAAATTACATCACATGCCCATTTATACATTTAAAGCATTGTGAGACAAACAAATGTAGTGTGTACTATTCTGTCCACATGGCAATTCTATTAACACTGTGCTTTGCAAAGCAAATGTACATCCTAAGGTGGTAAACCTCAGAGGACAGTCAAATCATGAATGTGCTTTCTGCTCTGTCCAACACTTCTGTTTGTGTGGGGCGCAATGAGGGTTCTTACATTTGTTTTGCATTGAGAACATTCATCCCTGGTAGGCAATTACAATTATTTGGTCTAGATCAGGGTTAAAGTTATATATTACAAATAAATGGTCTCTTTGTTACCCTTACCCTTGACTAACCGGAGCTGAAAATAAGTACATCTGCCCTTCCAAACACCCCAACCTCTGAACCCTTAGTCAAATTACTATTTATTGTATGCAGTATATAATAATCTCCAACACCTCATTTCTTACCAGGGAATTTGATTTCTCTCACCTTTCCCCCATTAAACAGCATTTTAACACATGTTAGCTCATTTCAAATTCAGACTGAGCATGGTGAAGCAAATGCAATACTGCAGCATTAGCACTTTAGGCTTTATTTATAATGCATTATATGGGCACTTACTGTAGAATGGCAGTCACAATGCCTGATGACCATATCAAACAATTTGCTGATATGCTGATATGTCAAAGCATGACGAATTCATCATACCTTGACCAGGCGTGAGCTATGTCTTATTAATGTCCCTACGATGCAATATACATTAAGGTGAAAATATGTTGCCAGAAGTACAATTTAATTTAAGTTGTGTGAGGAAAAAAGTGAAAGGGTCTTACAGCTGGCAGGTAATCGACAGTTCTGTATCTTTTCACCGCTTTACAAACACAGGAGTCCAAACAGTAGAGGTGTTAAGTAAGGCTGCTGTTTTGTCTCAGTATACACAAGAGGCTCAATGGGATTTCATGATTATCCTCCTAGGCTAGATATTGCAAATCTCCCACACATCCCTCTGTACAGGTGGAGAATAGTAATGAAAAGCAGGTAGGCTGAAGAAGTTCACTGCAGATCTGAGAAGTAAAAGGCCAAACATGTTACTGCAGATACTCCTGGAGGGCGAAGTTCTCTGTATCTAGAAATCAAGAGTGTTTAGCTAAACTGGTTCTGATTTAGTCTTTGATGTGGATTTCTGAGATCTAAGGTGACAAAAATATCTATGTACTGTAGTTATCATCAATATTGGGCAGTAGTGTAGTGCACAAGATGACAATTTTAATTTGACATATTAATGTCATCCTGATTCATTTCTTACTTTAGTCTAGCTTTGTAATCTGACTCAGTAGTTCATTCAGGTTTTAACCATGTTCGAGTCATGGCTGTCTCTACCATTCATGCAAGCTACTACTACGACAAAGCTACTACATCAAGCTAATTTAAGAATTTAATTTAATTGTCCTTTCACGCCACCAAGTTTCTACTTGAAATATGTTCTGCTGTGAGACTTGGACAAATCCTGGCTTTTTTTTTTACAGATATTACAGACAATTCATTAATAGTAACACAAAAATCACACATAGTTTTTCCTCCAATCCGTCCAGATAAATTAAACATTTGAATACATTAGAATTTTCTTAATAAATTCAATAAAATGAATGAAAAATGATTTGGAGACCTGAAATGCCACCAAGGTTCTACTTGAAATATGTTAACATCTACCCAGTGGATTGACACAGCATTTTGTTCTGACATGAATGCCTCCCAGTGATCATGTGAACTACCCTCTCGTTCCTCTATGATGATGGCAGTTGTTCTGTTGGTAAAGAACCTTTCCACCTAGAAATCGATTATTTGTATGTTTCTTAAAGATATGCATGGTGCTCAGAGGAGGATCCTAAGGACTTTGCCAATTACTTTACTTTTCGCATATACATGTTAACTTAGATCTGCAGCCTCTGATTGATGGTCAGAGCGCATTATGGTAATGAATAATTACACATGACTGTGTCCATTGTGTTTACCTTCATTAAATGATATGCAATTCCCAACAGCCTGCGAAGGAATAAGCAAATTACTTCTGCTGTCAAGTAAAGATGAATGCATTACCCATTTCAATTAGTCCTAATTAATTACTACTTGATTATACTGTATTAGCAACTAAATTAATCACTTGCCAAATACAGGTTATCATGAAGAATAATTTTGATAAATGTATTGTACTAAATGGAATTGGTACATCATTTTATATTAACACTATACCTTTTGCACTTAGATCTCACAAGACCTGCTGCATCGTCATTATGAATTGGGGTCTAAAATCAATATACAAAATGATCTATAACACACATAAGTATATGGTTAGAAGATTATTTTTTTGTAAAGTATTTTAACAACAACAATCAACACATTCTCAATCCCAACTCGTACTATAGTGACGTTATGTCAGGATCCCTTGTCGTCACTACCAAGCTCAGTGGGGGCCCTTTAGCGTCGATTTTCAACTCTCAGGGAGTCCCATTGACTTGCATAGAGCTCCCTGAACGTTGGTAATAGACGAGTTGGGATCGTGGAGAAATGCTCTCCGCAGATCCATTCTCACAGCGTTATAAACCTTTTTCTAACTCAATATCAAGCCACACTTATTGTTTTTACTTCTTTATTCTAATTGTATAATGTCGGACTTTTGTTGCCGTCAGTTAGGGGGAGAGTAGGGGCTCAGAAAACAGAAATATGTATTGTTTCATCGTTTTTTCCTTCTAATTTTGTATTATTTTCTAAATAACACACTGTTATTTACTCAACAATAAGACACAATTATCCTTGTGTTTATTTATTTGTTTGATTCTATAATCTCTGGCTTTTTTGCCGTTCCTCAGGAACAGAATTTCAAAATAAAATAACCGGAAACAGATACACACCCACTGAACTGATTACCCAAGATCCTCAGCTATGTTTGAAGGTCGGTGATTGGATTGTTTAGCCGCAATGCACGTTTGGATGTGGTGTTTATGCGATATGAAATCCGAAAAACATTTTAAAAAAATAATACTTTATTCCGAGTGTGCTTGCTTTTCTCTTTGAAAGTCATCACATAACGGCATTGTAATACACGGTTCTGCTGCATTACATTTTACACATCTGCCGTAGTTCTTTATTTATAGAGCCCTGATGAGAAGACTTCTAGACAAACTGGAAGAAATGCCACCAAAACTGAATACGTGACGTGGATCATAAATATATCAGCAATTAAACAACATCTTCAATTTCTCTTCACACAATACGTCTCCTTGCTGTATCAACATTAATTCGGCTGCCTTTTAAATGTTATCCAATTGGTAGATAGGTAGCAGTGCACAGTTGATAGACAGGGACTTGTAGTTTTTAAAGATATTACTGATTTTCTTTGAATATAAGAATGTACATACTGAGTTGAAAGAATAGTCAGGGGATTTGGGGGATCTATCATCTATGGAATCACAATTTCAATAGCTTACCATTAAATGACAGATATACCTTTCTGTCTGTGATGTTTTAGAAATCAAATATTAATGTGTAGAAGTAAAGCATGTGAAATAGTATAGCAATATGCTGTAAAATTATGTGAAAACATGAATAAAACTACATATCTTCAGATGTTATACATACATAAGTGTCCTACACTAATAATAAAAAGTTATTATGGCATTGTATGCTGTGTGCATCGCCTAGTGGTTAAAGCACTTTATTGAATACTTTTTTTAATATGTTATATTTGATGAAAGAAATATTAAGAGTACATACAAAATAGGGGGAAAGTAGAAGGTCAATGATAGAAATATAGAATATAAAAAAATCAAGAAGATACTGTAAGTGATCTCTACAATAAAACAGTTTAGTGCCGGATGTACAAAGATATTAATATGAGGAGGTGCAAAACAGACAAACTATTTAACTTTTATGTAAACATTAAAGAAAACTTTAGTTTAAGGTCTTCTTTTAAATAAGAAAAAAGCTTTGGGTGTATCTACAGATAAATATTAAGCCTGACAAAGTACTTGACGTATAATATATTGCTTTCCTGCAATGTTAACTATGTCGAAGCACTTATTTTAACTGATATTATACACATGGATTATACTCTTATGTAGATAGAATAAGAAATGTGCAGAATTTGACAGTTTAAGTAGTGGAGGTATACAAACATATTGATAGATGTCTTGTAATGCACTGTTGAGGAACCTGCGACCCAAGTTTTTCATTCATTGCATAACTACACCGTAGTTGTGTATATGATATGTCAATAAACCTTAGAAAATCTTGAAATCTTGAAAGGGATGTGCAAAATAATAAGAATAATAATAACAAATTAGAAGGAATAAAAGATTGAAAAAATACAGATGTCAGTATTCTGAGGCTCTGAGCCCCATTTATTTTCCTTACGGACGGCAAAAAAAGTCCGACATTATACGATTCAAAATAAAAACAATAATCGTGGCTTGATATTGAGTAAGAACATGTTTTTATGAACCCCACAGCTTCCGGTCTTCCAAGACCCGACCGGACAAAAAGACGAGGTGCAGGCACGAAACACACTACCAGTAGAAATACATTGCGTTCTGTGTGACACGAAAAAAAGAGGAAAATCGTGTTTGTGAACACGAATCAATAGATTAAATGTTGTGACTATAACACGAAATGCCGTGAGACTGGGTTGGTGTTCTCGCACCCGCTCCCGGCTACGCTACATCTGGGTACCTACATAATGGCTCATTCATGTAGCGCCTCCCTGATTTTGGCTCCTGATGAGGCTCCAAGTCCTGATGCCAGGTGCCCTCGTCCTCAGTGCAGGGTCACAGACGAACCGCTCTGTAAGGCCTACGACGCAGCGGCACGCATGGGTCGTATCGGGAACTCCCTCTCCCATCTGATGCTGGCTGTCTCTACCTCTCTGCAGCTGGCTCCGGCTGAGCCTTCTTTGCTGGGACTCAGTGATGCATTACTGCAAGCCTTTAACCTAATGTCTAGACTCCAGGGAATTGGGACGAGTTATGTCCTTATTGGTGCAGACTCGTCGCCAGGTTTGGCTAGCTCAGCCTCCACTATCGGAGACATGTCCTCCGTATTGTGCCAGTCAAGCCAGGGGAGCTGTTTGGGGCAGCTGCCTTGGAGGTACTGGAGCGTGCTGCCAAAGCTAGGCAGACCAGGCAGCAGCTCTCGGGTCTTTAGAGGCCTGTGCCCACTCCCAGCAGGCCCAGGGGCCCCTCTAGCAGCCGCACTCAGCCACCAGCTTTCAGTGGTGGTCTGCGGAGGTCCCAGCGGCCCATTCAACCGCCTCCCGATGGCTTTAGTGCCCCCGGCCGGGGGGCTAGGCTCTGTAGTCTCAGGGCCGGTCGTCGGCTGCTTTTCCCAGCAGCAGCTCAGTTACTGGGCTGCCTGTACTTCCGACCCTTGGGGGGCTTCCACCTTAACCCAGGGGTACGAATTGCAGTTCCGGCCCCTAGCCTTCGGTCGGGTCAAATGACAGTTGTCAGCGATCCGGCGAAGGCCTTAGATCTGGCCCAAGAGTTATCCATCCTCTTGTCCAAGGGATGCTTCAGCCGTGTATGTATTTACATTGAAGTGAGCCCCTCCTCCTCTCCAGTGTGTCTGGCAAAAAATGCTTTCAATTTGTTGTAAATGCAGCAGCTTGTGTGTAGGGGTTGGGGCTAGGGTTATAAATCTAAACACACAATGAAAACACCCATATATTTGTTTTTTATGTTAGACATATTCTTGTTTGAGGTGACTATATAAATCAAAAGGATCAGTTGTTTTATATCTCTACTGATGGCATATTGAACCTGTCTGTGCATGAGCTCATATAGGATTATGCTTGCTAAAGGGTAATGTTGCGGGGATTTGGAAAATGTCAGAACTGTAGTTTATCTGGAGTGTCTTTGGTGCAGGCTGCTTAGATCAAAGCTCTGTATATACGCTGGCATTTTCTTGTTGCACTGGGATTAGCGGAGCTAGCTACTTCTGCAGGGCTGCTGTGTTATGGCACTCTTACACTGCTGCAGCTACTTAACCCTGCTGAGGTTTTAACAGACTTACCCTCCTTCTGCAGCCTGTCACAAGTCAGCTGCTGGAGCTCTAGCACCTGTCAGATGAAATGACGGGATGGCTTTGGTAGCAGCCAGCAATCATAGCATCCCTTGATGTGGAAGTGGCAGAGGTTTGCACATTGGATCTCAATCAGACAAATAAGAGATTTTGAGTGTGATTAATAAAAAAAAAATATATATAGTCACAGATCAAGAGTTAATCTGGAAGCCCAACCCGTATGCTATTAATATTCTCTGATGCCTCTGACCCGAATAAACCATATATGATCACTACCACATTATCAGAATGAGTGAGGTGAGGACAGTGAGGACAGGGTGTCCTGGAGGGGGTGGGACACATTGTCCAGCAGGGTGGGCAGCTTGGCTGCCATTCCCCTGTCTCCCACCACCTCCACAGTGTCTACAAAGCTCTGGCCATCTGTTCTACCAATTATAATAACATACTTGTCTCAGAATGTGTCACTGGGCAAGGAACACAGCAGTCAGACAGGTTGTAAACATTGATACGTAGATGTTCACAACGGTCAGGTAAGGTAATGATTTATTTTTAGCCATGTAAGAGTTCTATAATATTTCAGTGTACATTTGTACTGCATTTTGATGCAGAAAAGACAAATATAATGGACAGAACTATAAAATACAACAAAGTGTAAAAGTCTATGGATAATCACATTACTTCTCACTTGATTTATCACCTCGGTAAACATGTTTCTAATACATTTATAGTCTTAATCGCTTGTTTCAAGTCTTCTTCAATTCAGCATGAAGCTCATTTAGTAAATGATGGTACCAAGGCAGGGGTGTCCAAACTACAGCCCGGGGCCAACTGCGGTCCAATGTCAATTTTTAAATGGCCATCAGCAAATTCTAAAAGTACAATGGAATATGGCCCACACGTGAAACTTCTGCTTGTCTTACAGGACTGTCTCAGAAAATTAGAATATTGTGATAAAGTTCTTTATTTTCTGTAATGCAATTAAAAAAACAAAAATGTCATACATTCTGGATTCATTACAAATCAACTGAAATATTGCAAGCCTTTTATTATTTTAATATTGCTGATTATGGCATACAGCTTAAGAAAACTCAAAAATCCTATTTCAAAAAATTAGAATAGTTCCTCAGACCAAGTAAAAAAAAAAGATTTATAACAGCAAAACACAATCAAACATTTGAAAATGTCCATTAATGCACTCAGTACTTGGTTGGGAATCCTTTTGCACGGATTACTGCATCAATGCGGCGTGGCATGGAGGCAATCAGCCTGTGGCATTGCTGAGGTGTTATGGATGCCCAGGATGCTTCAATAGCGGCCTTTAGCTCATTAGCATTGTTGGGTCTGGTGTCTTTCAGCTTCTTCTTCACAATACCCCACATATTCTCTATGGGGTTCAGGTCAGGGGAATTTGCAGGCCAATCGAGGACAGTAATGCCATGGTCAGTACACCAGTTACTGGTGGTTTTGGCACTGTGGGCAGGTGCCAGATCATGCTGGAAAATGAATCCAGAATGTATGACATTTTTGTTTTTTTAATTGCATTACAGAAAATAAAGAACTTTATCACAATATTCTAATTTTCTGAGACAGTCCTGTATGTTGTACATCTTATATAAAAACTTCTAAAAATGTAAAAATATATTACACAGTATTCATGGGTTAATAAGCATAGTTTTTCAAATACATTCATTCAATCTTAGTTGATAAAATAAGCCCAATAACTTATGTACATAGTAAGCTTGAGATACCCTTCACATTTCCCCTTATTATAAGCAATCTGAGGCTTTTGTTTTAAGGAACGGGCTGCTAACACGGTTTGTAACTAAATAAAAGAAACCCTATGGAGAGCTGTTTATTTTCTTAAAGCATGTTCAAATATCAAGTATAATTTACCTACATTTGATTGATGTTGCTAACTTATAACTTATGAGGCAATATACCTTACCTCTAGTGAGCCCTTCGTATGTTTTTCTGTATGTGGCCCTCAGTGAAAACAGTTTGGATACCCCTGCATTAAGGTAAATAACATGCTAAAGCAGCATATGGTTCAGTGCAGGTCTACCTTGTGATTGACAGGCTGCTACCACAGTGTTCTCTGGTTTGGGTCTTTTCCATGTTTCAATGTGTAAGGTGGACACAGTGTTAATATAACTCAATTAAATTAAAAATAAAATGAAGCTATGACAGTTAGTAACATACTATTATTTCATATATGTCAACTAAAATATCATTTTATGTGTTTAAATCCTTATCATAACACTATTGCAAGGAGCTTCCCTCTGGGCCATGTGTGTGCCAAAAGGAGACTTTTTCAAGGCGCCCTATCAGGGGCTCTGTTTGAAATCCAGCTGGTGTTATTGAGCTGTGTTTAAGGTATTAAGTAAAGCCCTTTGGATTCGTTCACTGTGCAATGATTCCCTTTAATTAAAGAGTGCACTGAGCCGACTGGGGGTCTCAGGGGAGAGTCCGCTGGTCACACTCCGCTCAAAAAGTCAACCACTGCCACGAGTCGAAGATCCGCTTTAAAGCTTATTAATCTAGCCCAACCTCTTAGCTGGGAGGGCCCCCAGGGACCTGCGGGGATTTGAGCTGACCAGTATTCCCGAGAGCAATATTGAACCTGAGATCTTTAAGGAGAGCTCCTCTTGACTCCAATTATTGCTCCATTTAATCACAAGGTGCTCTCTAAACCTAGCCTTTCAGGGTACAGTAGAGTGATGAAGACTTTATAGTGGCAGTCACTGAGATTAATCCATCCATAATGTATACTGTGTTGGTTTCTTTTTCTGTAGGGCAAGAAAGACCAACCACCTTGGTTGAATCCATTTAAATTCTAAGCTGAATGAATGATGAAGCCGAGTTAAATGTAGGGTAGGTAAGAATGGAGAAACCAGCTCGAGTGCGCTAGAATTTGAAAGTTCACAACTGAAAAATGTGTTGAAAGCCCCTTCCTTCAGACTTCCTTACACACAACACACAAGAACGCATACACGACCTATGAGGGCACGAGATAAGTTTGTGCACGAGATGGAAGGCTGACAGGCAGGTAGGCCATCCAATTATTATTTTACAGCGCCACAGCTTCCACAGATAAAATATTTGTATATATTTATTGTCAAAGCATTTAATTTATTCATTGCTATCGGGATGTTAAGAGCATTCCATGGAATATAACAAAAAGTGTTTCTGACGTGAATTACCTACCCTACCTTTAAGACAGAGAACAATAGAGTGGTGCAGTGATGTGTACGCTGACATAGAAGTTTGCATTGCAAGGGGACAATTGACAAAAAAGAAAAGGGTGTTATATTGTAGAAAAAAAATGCCTTTGGCAAACAGACATTTATAAAACGTATACGTTTTGTTAGCTGGATAGTCTCCTAATGTTAACGCCACTTTTATGTTTTTGGATCATAACTAAGTTCGCAGGGTCTTACAGGTTTCTGTATGCAGTAAGGAGGAGTCAAACAACCAAATGATGTTGTATTTTTCCAGTGGTGGAAAGTAACTAAGTACATTTACTCAAGGACTGTATTTAAGTACAATTATATGGACCTGTACGTTACTTGAGTATTTCAATGTTTTTACTTCTACTCCACTACAATTCAAAGGTAAATGGTGTATTTTTACTCCACTACATGTATTTAATACCTTTAGTTAATTTACAGATATGGATAAATGATGTGAAATATATTCAACTCTTAAATCAGAGTTTAGCTCCACCTGGAGAAACATTCCACACTGAAAACAATGAAAGTTTGACTTTAATGAAATGCATTATGGCAACAGATTTCATATAATTAGGTTAGTAGAAAGCAATTATATTAAGTTAAATATAATAATTAGGTTCTACTTAATGTTATTGCTATCAACGTACCGTTCAGTGCAAGCTACCTTGCAGTATACAAAGTCATTACAACTAGCTGCACCTTTAACAGCTTTGATAACACTTTAATGATCAATAATTATAAAACATATCGTATATATTATTCTAATCGTATATATTATTCTGAAATGGAGCATAATGAGTAGTTTTACTTTTGGTACTTTAATAATATTCTGATGCTAATACTTTTTGGTTTTACTTGATTAACATTTTAAATGCAGGACTTTTACTTGTAACAGAGTATTCCTACTCTACTTTTACTCAAGTTCAAGATCTGAGTAATTCTCCCACCTTATTCACTGTACTATTGTTCTAACATTATCATGTTACTGCACTGCTTCTGTTAGTCATTCTTACAAACAGACTAGACACACAGTAAAGCAACAAGCCAGTGAGATAAACTAAAGATATGTGGCTGCATGTCTTGTTTTATTACTATCTGATCCATATATCTGCTCTGCTGACAGCGCTGATAAAAGCTGACGGAATCTGAAGTCAGAGGTTACGTTAGCTGCGTTTATGTCGTAGCAGGAGGTACGATTACACCAGCCCTGATCTGATGGGCTTTGTTTCAAGTATCAAACCAAATCTGACCTGATATAAAACATGTCTGACACCCTGGTGCTGCAACATTTACACCCTAAAGTCCTTCAATGTACAATAAAGAGCACAGCATTCTGCTCCTGCCATTCTCACTTATATTGTGTCAAACAAACGAAGGTCTACAATAACACACTTCTGAGGTCTACAGAACAAAACACATCCTATCGATTGGGAGAAAAGTGTTTACCTCTGACCAAGTGATTTTACATGTGTAGTGTAAGTCCAGTGCCTTTTGGAGAAACAGCAGACAGCCCGGCCAACACACAAAAGGCTATGAAACAATTCAAAATGTGTCTATCTTAGAGAAGAAAACCATATCAAGCTATGGTTTCTATATCACATGGTAATAATGTACTTTTGAAAAGCAAGTCAACATTCTATTTAGAGAAAGATTGTGTACTTTGCTCAATAACTATATTGCGAAGCGGTCAATGGAGTTTTTACTATACCAAAATTATAAAAATGTTGCTGCCATTTGTTTTTATGAAGCCTCTCCAAGTTTATGCTGTATTTAAACAACAGCTAAGGGTTGTGGCTAACAACCATTGGCTATTGTGGCTTATTTCTTATGTATAACATACAGAAAAATGCAATTCCTGAAGAAATTGCTCGTGGGAATGCTTTATGCTGAAAAGCTGACGCTGAACTGCAATGCTGAAATGTAATGTGTAAGAAGAAAGTGAAGAATTTAGATTGAAATTATACATGAAAACTGGGGGCTTGAATGTGTGATAAGAGAAGAAAAGAAAGCTTAGAAAAGCAGCAGAATATTTGAACTGCAAACTATTGAACTAACTTGAAGACGAATGATCGGTCGCCATGGCAATGGTATTTAATGACACCCCATAATACGCTTAGATGTGTTGATGGCATCGTTACCAAACCGGTGAAGTTTTGGGCTGTTTGGAGCATTTTCACTGAAGTTATGAGAAAACTGTGTTTCATGGAGAGCATTGTGTTGCCATGGCAACAGCATTTGAAGAAATCTCAAAACTGTCCCGTAGATGTCTTCACGGCTGGACTGTTAGCACACGTGAAGTTGTATCACTTATTGACAATTTCCATAGGAGTTATAGCAATATCGTTTTTTATTGCAAGGGATGCGTTGCCATGGCAACAGCTTTTGAGGAAAACTCACTAATGGCACATAGACATGTTGATGGCTGGACCATTAACTGTCATCTGAAGTCTGGTGGTGTTTTGACCATTTTCATATCAGTTACGACAACATCGTGTTTTTTGGCGAGAGATGCGTTTCCATGGAAACAGCCTATGGTGAGATCTCAGATTTGGCGTAGAGCTGTTGAGGCATGGACTGCTGATATACAAGCGAAGTTTGGGGACGATCGGGCCGTGTCCATTCGAGTTACAGCGACATCGTGTTTCATGGCGAGGGATGTGTTTCCATGGAAATGGCATATGATGAAACCCCATAATTGACAGAGCTGTTGAGGGCCGGACCATTAACCATTATCTGAAGTCTGGTGCTGTTTTAGACCATTTTCATAGGTATTACGACAACATCGTGTTTTAAGGCGAAGGATGCGTTTCCATGGAAACGGCATATGGTGAGATCTCAGATTTGCCGTAGAGCTGTTGAGGCATGGACCGGTGATATACAAGTGAAGATTGGGGGACGATTGAACCATGTCCATTGGAGTTACGGCGACATCATGTTTTATGGTGAGGGATGTGTTGCCATGGTAACACCACATTACGTAACATCAGATTTGATGTAGAGCTGTTCAGGTCCACAGTGTAAACCATCATGTGATGTTTTCTGGCATTCTGAGCATGTCAGTTGGAGTTATGACATCATCGTGTTCCATCACACAGGTGTTTATATTTGAGCTAACAACATTATCATAACACCTGTGCTTGAGCCCAGAGATCAAAGGTTTCCATGGTGATGTGCAGTAATCAGTGAGAGGAGAGCCTTTCCATTGTCCTGAATGAGAGATAAACCTCTTACATGTGAACGTTTTGTTTAAAAACCGTAACAGATATCGGTGAGATTTCAACGCGTGAAGCATCTCAAGGACCTTGAGCATCTGAAGTGTGCTTTTTGTGTACTTTCGGGTTAATAATGTGGCCTTTTTTGCAGATTAACTAAAGGTGTGCGGCTGCTGCTGTGAGGAAAGAGCAGCCTGAATGTACAATGGGCTTTAATGTAGAAATGTTGAAAGTTTTTGTCATTTCATGCCCTCAAGAGGCATTTTATTTAATTATTTTGCTTCATTATCTTTAATTTTTCAAGCTACGAGATGTTTTCCTACGTTTCTCATGAAAAATTATGTCTCAGAATCTGAAGAACGCATCTTTACCAAGGTCTGAACAATGTTTAATATCTCTAAAGATTTAAAAGTTGTGTAACAAGAATAATGTCAGAAAGATGTGTAACATTTTAAAGTTGGAATGAGGTTTCTGAGTGAAAGTATGAAGGAGCAGTTAGCAGTTGAAGTCGCATGAAGATTTTTCAAGTCTGAAGAGTTTCTCCATTGACTTCCATGTTAAAAATGTGATGAATTATGGGATGTATCTCTGGAATTATGAAAGTTATGAATGAGAAAAGTAATAGCCATTGATTCCCGATCGAGCTGAACGTTTTGATCTTTGAATGGAGTTTCTGCGATGGGGAATGTGGGAGTAGAAGGGGCGCAAAACAACCCGGTGGAATAAAAATAAAGAATTTCGAAGTAGTTGATAGTTGGAATGCTGTATCAGCATTCCCACTAAATTACATTTTTAACTATGCAGAAATTACATGTTGTGTCTGTATGAAAGCTGCCCTCTTTTAGCAGTTAAATCTTTGAACGTTTTCAATGGAGAGGTCAACATCTGACAGTTAACTAGTCTGAAGCATGGTAAAGGTTTTCTCTTCGGTGGCCATGCTGTCCATCGGTCAGTCTATAGCAGTGGTTCTCAACTGGTGAGTCGCGACCCAAAAGTGGATCGCGGACCCGTTTTGAGTGGGTCGCAGATGTGTGAGTGAAGAAAAAAAAATAGGAAAAAAAAGGATTCCTTTTATTCATTTTTTGGGGAAAAAAGACAAACTTTTATTTTGAAGGCCCGACTTTCTAACGCTGTGCATGCAGTAGGCGTGCATTGGACTGGAAGTACGGGAGACCATAAACGTCTTCTCAATAAAACATATTTGCTGATGTTTTTCGATTCTTCTGGCCGATCAGAATCAAGATTGTTGTCGGAAGTCACTACGGAGAATAACTTTGCGGTATAACTATTCTTTATACATCCATGGGTACAACTTCAGATACAAATTAACACATAATGAAATATGACCCCCGGTTTGATGATTGACAGGTCACAGAACAATGGGGGCTATCTACCCTTACCCACAATTTAAAGTAACACACAGACTCTCCTCCTTGCTCTTCTCTCTGTGAGGAGCAGCAAGTTCAGCTGTCAGAACAAAGTGAAAAACAAACAATGGCATAAAATATTATTAATATGTCGGGTAGTAATACATCTATATATTTTCTTCTCAGAGTGTACCAGAATGGGTAGTTTATATGTTAGTATTTCTAAAAATCTCCTGGGGGAGAATCCCCCCAGTCCCCCTTCTGGGGTTGGGTTTTCAGCATGTGCCTTTTTATGTTATACAGTTCAGCTTTCATTCCATCATCTCATTAAACCTTTTTTTAAAGCATACTTTAGTTCTGTGAAGGGATATAAGGGATATGTGCACTGTACTTCACTTTAATTAATATTGTATGCTGAAAAGCGTATATATTACAGCACGACTTTTTGTTGAATAGATTTGAGTGCTTCAAAATTTCGGGTCGCGATCTATTGACAAAGGAAAAAGTGGGTCCCGAGGCCTGACCAGTTGAGAACCACTGGTCTATAGGACAGAAAATGAGGCCAAACGAGGAAAGACAAAGGCAAAAAAGGCAGGTTTAGTGGGTAAACAACTCATCAACCCTGGGGTGATGGATAAACACCGTACTGCTGATTCCTTCATTCCAGCTGGAGCCTTGCTCCCTCAATCTGTGCGGCCTCCAGAGAGACTGCAGCTGTCACACAGTCCCTCTGGAGGCCAATTGAAATGGTTTGACCTTGAGAGAGTAGATTGAACTAATATGTCAGTTGAGGGCCAAACAGAGATTTCACCTTCCTAATGGAAAGCTTCCCGAGTGCCGGCTGAGTGATGGCTCGGTGTAAGGTGCCACCTATTTGGCTTAATAAAACTCTGAGACATTAGGGATGATAGCCTTTCCTCCTGTGCACCCCCGTAAGCAGATCAAATGTGTACAGCCTCACAAAGACATGCAGACACATCATTCCTTTAAGACACTATACCAGTATTTAAACAAAATCAGCACACTGCCACATGAATCACATAGCCAGACTGAAAACACTCATGTCTCTGCAAGACTCGATTACAGGTCTCTGTAAAATAAATCAGATATATGTATGAAACTCATTTAGAACACTGCCACCGAAACAAAAACAGAAGAACACATCATTCAAATTCTCAGAGTTCTGCACTGGTTCCCATTACCTCAAATAATTATCTTCCAATGTGTGCTATTGTTCTCCACCGTCCACCAGGCGCCTTGGGGGACTTCTTGGAGGAATTAGATAATCTCCTCTCAAACATCCCTGAAACTGGCCCTCCCGCTGTACTTCTCAGAGACTTCAACCTCCAGATAGAAAAGATAGACGAACTAACATCTCTGTTAACCGCCTTTGCTTTCTCACTGTCTCCATCCCCACCAACTCATAAAGCTGGCAATGTCCTTGATCTCATATTCTCAAGGAACTGCACTACTTCTAACCTCTCCGTAAACCCGCTCCACACATCCGATCACTTCTTCATTTCATTCTCTCTACCCCTTTCCAAACATAACAAACTAATCTCTTCTCATCCTTCACCTGTCCGCCGTAACCTTCGTTCCCTCTCCCCCTCTACCTTTGCCTCATCGGTGCTCTCAGCCCTCCCTTCCTCTGACTCGTTCCAACTCCTGCCTCCAAACTCTGCTGCAGAAACTCTCCTCTCTACTCTCTCATCCTCTCTGGACTCTCTCTGTCCTCTCACATCTCGGCAAGCTCGTCAGTCCCCTCCTGCTCCCTGGCTAAATGACGCACTGCGTGCTAATAGAACTGTCCTTAGGGCAGCAGAGCGGAAACGGTGGAAATCCAAACACCGTGACGACCTCCTAACCTATCAGGCTCTCCTCCTTCTCTGCTTCGATCTCTCAGGCAAAGAGCACTTTTTTTCAAGATAAGATCCAATCTTCCTATTCCAATCCCAAAAAACTATTTTCCATCTTCTCCACCCTCTTGGACCCTCAACAAAGCCCCTCCCCCCTCCTCACTTCTGTCAAGCGACTTTGTTAACCATTTTGAAAAAAAAGGTTGATGATATTCGCTCTTCCTTTTCTGACTCACCTTTACTCACCTCTGGGTCACCAGATCCTCCTTACACCCACACACTAACCTCTTTTTCCCCTCTCTCTCCAAGTGAGGTTCTTACCCTCATTACCTCTGCCCGCCCTACCACCTGTCCTCTGGACCCTATCCCTTCAAACCTCCTTCAGACTATCGCTCCTGATATTCTACCGGTTCTCACCCATTTCATCAACACTTCTCTAACTTCTGGTCACTTTCCAAATAGTCTTAAGGAGGCAAGAGTAAACCCTCTCCTAAAGAAACCCACTCTCAACCCGTCTGATGTTATAAACTACAGGCCTGTCTCTCTACTCCCGTTCCTGTCTAAAACACTTGAACGCGCTGTCTTTAAACAACTCTCCTGTTATCTCCATCAGAACAACCTTCTGGATCCGCACCAGTCTGGTTTCAAGGCAGGTCACTCCACAGAAACTGCTCTCATTGCTGTCACTGAGGAACTGCACACTGCCAAAGCAGCATCCCTCTCCTCTGTCATCATCCTGTTGGACCTGTTAGCTGCACTCGACACGGTGAACCATCAGATCCTCCGTCACACTCTCCAAGAATTTCAGGAGTTTCAGGCTCTGCACTTTCCCTCCTCACCTCATAGGCAAGGCAAGTTTATTTATATAGCACTTTTCAACACAAGGCAATTCAAAGTGCTTTACAAAAAAAAATGAAAGACATTAAGAAAATGGCATTTAAAATCAGTCATTAAAAAGAAAAACTAATAAAATAAACATTAAAAGAAAAAATACTTGGATAAAAGTTACAGTGATAAAAGTTACAGTGCAGTCTAAGATATGAATAGTTCAATTAAAAGCAGCGACAAAAAGAAAAGTCTTCAGCCTCAAAGACCGTACCTACAGGGTAACTTGGAGAGGGTCCGAGTCCGACCCTTGTCAATTAACTACAGGGGTCCCTCAGGGTTCTGTTATTGGTCCCCTCCTCTTCTCCCTGTACACAAACTCGCTCGGATCAGTCATTAGCCCGCATGGTTTTTCATACCACTGCTATGCTGACGACACCCAATTAATTCTGTCCTTTCCCCGCTCAGAGACCCAGGTCGTCGCACGCATCTCTGCTTGTCTAGCTGACATCTCTCAGTGGATGTCTGCTCATCACCTCAAACTCAACCTTGACAAGACTGAACTGCTTTTCCTTCCGGGAAAAGATTGTCCCACTCTTGACCTGACAATCAACATCGGCACCACTGTTGTTTCCCCGACTCAGACTGCAAGGAATCTGGGTGTGATCCTAGATAACAACCTGTCCTTCACTGCAAACATTGCTGCTACAACCCGCTGCTGCAGATACACGCTTTACAACATCAGGAAGATTCGTCCCCAGCTGATCCAGAAAGCCACGCAGGTTCTGGTCCAGGCTCTCGTCACCTCACGCCTAGACTACTGCAACTCACTCCTGGCTAGTCTACCTGCATGTGCCATCCGACCTCTGTAGCTCATCCAGAATGCAGCAGCTCGTCTGGTCTTCAACCTTCCAAAATTTTCCCACACCACTCCGCTCCTCCGCTCCCTTCACTGGCTTCCGGTAACTGCTAGAATCCACTTCAAGACACTGGTACTTGCATACCATGCTGCGAATGGATCTGGCCCTTCCTACATCCAGGACATGGTTAAACTGTACACCCCAGCGCGTGCACTACGCTCTGCATCAGCCAAACGACTCGCTGCACCCTCGCTGCGAGGGGGACCCAAGTTCCCATCAGCAAAAACACGTGGGTTTACTATCCTGGCTCCAAAATGGTGGAATGAGCTCCCCATTGACATCAGGACAGCAGAAAGCCTACACATCTTCCGGCGCAGACTGAAAACTCATCTCTTTCGACTCCACCTCGAGCGATAGAATTACTAACAAAGAACTGCTAACAGAGCACTTATATACTAATAAAGGACTGGCTTATCTACAGCCAGTTGAGTAGCACTTGAAATGTTTGGCTCTATGAAACCTGATGTACTTATATGATTCTGTTTTCTTCAAGGTTGTGTCTTCCTGGTCGAATGTACTTATTGTAAGTCGCTTTGGATAAAAGCGTCAGCTAAATGCAATGTAATGTATTAACATACAAAGCACTGAATGATTTTGGGACCACTGTACGGTACTGACATGCTCTTCGGTTACAGGACATGTTTGTCAAGAGTGTGTGATTTCTTCATTTTGACTCTGAGAAGAAGCAGAATAGGGTTTGTTGAAAAATTGTGTCAATGAGCATTAGGTTCTGAGGAATGCATTGTCTGTAGCAAACACCCCTTCGTAAATAAAAATCCCATTATTTCAACCTCAAAGATAGGTTTAGGGATTTTTTTTCAAGTTTACAATTTAAATCTTACACAGACAAATTGTATTTAAAAATGTGTGGTTTCTGTCAAACACAAGAAACACTCTTTGGCATACAGTTGGGATAATTTTCACAAGTACTTGGGATGCAGACTGTAAATCTGGAAAATGACAGAACATTTTACATTTGAACATTTCACAGGAAAATGTATTTCTAAAACTAAATAATATCCAGGAACTACATTGTCAACATCAACACAACTTGATTTTAACGCAAACCCAACCTTAATGTCATTATTTAATCATCTAAAAAAATCCCTCAAAGATGTGAATATACCAGATTTGTTAAATGAACATGGTGAATGAAGAACTGGGGGGTTAATGTACTGTTCTGATTATTAAAAGGCCAGTGATTTAACCCTCAGCCCCTGCAGTCAACATGTCTATGTGTCCTTAGGCAGTCTATGGTAGTGACGTGTATGTACGTTGCTTTGGATAAAGGCTTCATAAAAATGTACAACATTTAACATACTTCTCTTTCTATAGTCTTCTCAGCCATTCAGTGAACTCAATGCAGAAACCTTGGTGTGCTTCCTTTTCAGATTGTCTCTCAAACTGAAATGTCCTTGGAGCCAAGGTTACCCAGAGTCAACCGGGGGAGCACAAGTAGCTGATACAGCAACCTCATTTCCAGATACAGGTGGAGCACTGAGACAGCAATCCATCAGCGCTAATATGTTTGACTTCCCCGATCAATCGATCCGTACAGTACATGTGGGCTAAAAGAAGAAGCTCTTAAACTCGAAAATGCATTTCCCTGCTGAAAATGTGTGTGAATGCTGTAAACTGTGTACATTTGTTGCTGAATTTAGCTGTACATGCAGAGAAAGCTGAATATGTTATTAGTTGGATGGTAGCTGCTTTTAGCAACAAAAACCAACTAAGTGTGTTGCTGAACTTAGCGGAGAAATGCAGAAAAGTTAAATGATTTGAATCAATGTCCAAGGAGTGTAGGGTTTGGGAGTTATGGCAGGTTTAAAACATTTTTGGGCGAATTTCAAGCTCTCCTCCACTCTGTTTTGAGATCAAAGCACTCTAGATTTAAACGAGCGGCGCAATACACACTAATGTTAAAATTTGAAGAAGGCCTCTTTGCCAAGCTCCAAACTAAGTTAAATATCTCAAAAAGTGTAAAATATGTGAAAAATCTGAATAAAATTGTTATAGCTGAAGGTCTTGTGATCATTTAAAGTTGGAATTAAGGCCCATTCCCAAACCGCCCCCTACACCCTACCCCTCCGTTTGCGCGTTCATGCCATATTAAGGGCATATTAAGTGCTGTTCCAAAGCAACGAGTGTGGAGCAGTGTGGAGGGGGGAGTGGGCTATCAAGCCCTCAAACAGCGAGTCTGCATCGATGCTGACTTGAAACCGGTCTCTACCTGACCGGATTCACGCTGTGTGTGTCCGTCGGGAAACAAGCTGTTAAAAAGTAGTTCCAGCAAACATCCACTGATAAACTGCGATGTTAACAACCTCATGATAACCTCATATGTTTTAACTTAGGATCATACCTGTGTTTAGTCTAGAAAAAGGTAAAATTGTGCATTTTATTATAAAGTTGTGTATATTTACAGACCGTTGCAAAAACTAAGAAGCTTAGGTAAGCATCAGGTGTAAAACTAAAAGAGCTTTGAAACACAAGGAAAGATGTTTGGAGTTTTATTTGAGTTATTCATTTAAACCTTTTGTCTAAGAGACCGTTGTTACATACAGTTACGGCATTTCCTGTTTCTGCCGGAGAGAGGGCGTCCCAAAGCTTGCTGCTGTATTTACTCCCTCCATCTGACAGGAGGGAGCCTCGTTGAGCTGCGAGTGTGGCTACAGACGGAGTTCACTCCATCACGGAGGGGTAGGGTCGAGGGAGTGGTTTGGGATTGGGCCTAAGTGACTCTAGCTGAAGGTATGAGGAAGGAGTAGCATTTGGCGCAAGTTGTAGGTAAAAGAGGATTTGAAGGTTCCTCCCATTGAGTTTCATGTTAAAAAAAGAATGCTGTTGCACAGCATTCACACTAATGAATGCAAAGCAGACAAGAGTATAATTGACTGGAGCAAAGAGAGGTCTCCCGCTATTAATATAAGCAAAGCAGACATCTCTAGGAAGAGTCTGTTTAATTTATATCTTGTGCTTCCAGCCATTATGGACTCAAATCTAGAGGGAAATAAAAGTGTGGATGTTGCTGACTGTAAAATATATTGGAGATGGATTGAATTACTGTTACTACTGCAGCTTTAATGTTGTAGCTCTCAACGCAGATCTTTGTTTTGGGGCTAGGTAAATCTAGTCTTCCATCAAGGCTGATGATGTTTTCCCAAAACATGGTGCAGAAAAGCAATTTGAAGCCTCTTGGTAATGATAAAGCAAATGGCTAATGGTGATTGTGGCGGTATTACCCGCAGCCCCAGCAATCATAATCAAGACGGCGCTGATTAACATGCCGCACTCCTGCATAAACAAACCCTGGTGTAGGCTTCCACAAAAAGGACTCTGCATTAAATAATAATTATACTCACTGGGAGGATTCAGCTGCTGTGCTCTGAGACATTTTAAGAATCATGAATTAGAAAATATATTGTATTTTCTCATTTTGTTAGAACATAATGTGTGTTTGCTTCACTTTTTGCCATTTTTTATACTAAGCCCCTCATTTTAATCTTGCTTTAGTTTCTGAAAATACATGAGATGACATAAAAACCGTTGCAAAAACACACACTGAGAATAACACAAATAATCGAATGGCTGTATCTTATATTGCAATTCAAATCTTACATCAACCAAGATCACAGAGCAGTTTTTCGCAAAGACAAAAGTGAATAATAAAAACACTTTCTTAACACTTTTCCAGAATTAATTTGGATATGAATTTTAAATACAGCATTTTCTATTTCTTGAATCTTGGATGTGCAAGTATAGAAACCTTGATTCACCACGCTGCATTACTTCACTGTTTCCACGGATAAGCCCTGCAACGATTGTTTAAACAGACTGTTAACCCTTGTATCAGCACGTCAGTCGGAGAGAAATTGTTCAAACACCCTGAAAATCCTATATGAGTATTGAATAATCTGTGTTTAAACATGCAAAGCATTGCCTTCTATACAACCTGCAGAGAACATACTTAATTTAACACAGTTGTAACATATATTTCAATGTATTACTAACTGCAGAACATTTAAAAAGCTGGTTTCTGAACACTTGCAGAAACCAGTAAAAAAAAGGAAGAAAAGGACGATTTTTCGGTCCTGCTAAAAGTTATGGAATTACATTATATGAACAAACTACTCAAACTAATGTAGTAAAAATAGCTATTAACAAAAATAGACTGCAGTTTCATGCAGTGCACATATTGCAAACAGCTGGGATTTCATTGAAATAAGGCAGCATAAAACAATAGTGGATTTGTTGGGGGGTACATTGGATGTTTGTTAGGAATGTCAGTAAATCGGTCTCTATTTATCTATAAATGAATATGGGTGATATCTTCTCATTTCCACAGCTGCTCTACACTGTGTGAAAATGTTTATGCAGCTATTAATATTAGTGCATTTAAGATGGTTGATTGTCATTTAGTTGCATGTGATAGCCATTGAAGCTTTGACATTTTTAAAACTAAAAAACTATCCAACAATCTATCAATCAATCAATCAATGTTTATTTATATAGCCCAATATCATAAATGTTACATTTGTCTCAGTGGACTTCACAGTTTGTACAGAATATCAGTATGACAATACGACACCCTCTGTCCTTAGACCCTCACATCGTACAAGGAAAAACTTCCGGAGAAAACCCACAGTTTAAAGGGAAAAATGGGAGAAACCTCAAGGAGAGCAAAAGAGGAGGGATCCCTCTCCCAGGACGGACAGACGTGCAATAGATGCCGTGTGTAAATTGAAAAGATCTATCATTTGTTTGCATCTTTTTCCTGATAAATATATGAAAACACCAAATTGCACATTTGTTGAGAGATGCCTGCTGCTAAGACCTGTCACAAAATAAGAAATCAAATTGTAAAATATAAAAATACCAGAGATTCCAAAAGCATTCGGGTTGTCATTGTCCAATTATGCCCGGTGTTCCACAGGGCTCCACTCCGAGCCCTTTGCTTCTCCTGTTATTATTGCGGTTTGATGTTTCATTATTCAGAGAAACAACATATTATTCTGCAAAGGTTCATATGCAGTTCAGAGCATTACAGTACCTGTTATGTAAAGATATATTGAAGTTATGTGGATGTCAAGGTGTTTGCTTTCTTATGATCATACAGAACTCCCTTTATGAATTAATTATTTTCTGCACTTAGTTATGAATGCAGCAACCAGCCTTTAATTAATTGTATTAGATATTATACCTCAACATATCAACCCTTTTTTAGGTTCTCTGCACAGATAACATTTCATTTAAAAGGTTTGCTGCTTACTCAACATTTTATGGTTGACTTTCACCCAGGTATGTGCTTTCTTTCATTCCATTATGAACCAGGCAGCAATCCTATATGCAACATAATCGGTTCAATTGTCCAGACTGAGTACTAATAATTATAAGGACGACTATTTTTCCTGGGGTCCATACAAAAGACAATACAAGACATTTAAACAACATATTATTTTCAATCCACATTATCAACAAAACTGAAGCATAAAGCTCCTCATTGAGCAGTTAATGTGCATGTGGGCAGCTTTGTTTGAGCTGGATCCAAAAGAGCTCATGCAAAACAACAGAATCGGGATTGTTCACTCTCAAGCAGCAGTCCATAGACAATTGGGTTGAGATTCAGATGGACTTCCATTTCCAAATGCACCAGGTAAGGTGTTTCTGAACTGTTTGTTACATGGATATTAAAGACACTATGTTTAAACACCGCTGAGGTTTTGTTGTCTTATTGCTTTCCTACACTTTTGAGTCCGTCTTTTGTATTGCTCTTGTAATACAGCTGATAAAGTGTGGTCCTAAGTGAACGGTTGTTACAAACGCTCTATAATGACATCAACAATACCACAGTTTTGCAGTGCATTCCGCTTTTTCTGCAAATCAAAAGGGATTGTGACCCAGGTGGGACAGATCAGTGGATTGGCTCTAATGACATTTTAATGGGAAGCTAATGGGGGTTTGTGCTGACAGACTTCAGTGGGTTCAGTGTGAGGTCAATGAGGCGTGAGAAACAGGCTAATTGCTGCTTCATAAAGGCTGTGTATAAAAACTGTTATTGTTCTGCTCCACCCTCACTGGGAGGTATTTACAACGGGTTGAGCGGTTACGCTTGTTTGTGTCATGCTGTGACAACTCATGCAAAGATTAAAAAGTACTACATGTAAAATAACAACACACGAAATATAATAATACTTGTTTTAATGCTTGCTTATTGCTTGTAAGGCATTTGTAAAACCACTTTTGCCCCATCTTCTCATTTTAGTAGGCCTTCTGCCTCAACGCGGACAGATTATAGTAATTCAAATTCCTCCTATAATAAACACATTTATGAACGATGTCAAATATCGTTACAAAGACATCATTAGCACATTTGGTTTATTTGAATTAAGTGAACAACAATCCATTAAGGCAGAAACTCGGAGAGAAGTAGGAGTTTGAGCAATTCCCTTTAACCACCTGACATTTTATGAGGGAGACACTGTTTTTAGAGCAGGTGGTATTGAGTTTGAGGACTCTATTTGGGGCCCACGCATGGTGAGAAGAGCAGTTCATTAACTCTACGAACGTTTGTTTCAAATGTTCCATCTTTAACGTGTCCACAAATCCAAATTTAAACCAGACAGCATCTTCTCTTGGGAGCATATTCAAGCGGCTCTGTGTTCAGTTTGCAACTTTGCACATTCCATTTGAAATGATATTTATATATGTGCACATTCTTTAATTAACGTCTTAATCTTTGAATTTATTCCAAAAACGGAGCAACTGTTTCTGATTCCTTTTCCAATGCTGATGATTCAAAATATTTACATTTTTTTGTACAGTGTCACCGTTCAATATAGATTTTTGGTATTTACTATGTTTTATCTTATTTTATTCCTTACAACTATATTTTCCTTATGGGAGAACTCTGGATACGATGCCCATACTGTCAAACTGAGCCCTGCGTTTAAAGGAGGCAAAGTTGGTCAATCTGATTGGTCATGATTGCTGCAGTCTTAAAGAAAGAGTTGGCCAAAAAACCAAACCCGAGTGCTGCCCCAAGATCAGTAGTAGTGAACTTTCCAATTGTTCAAAGCAAAGAAATTATTCTGAAGAAAGCATGGCGGAAGAGGATAAAAGTATGAGACAGACAGATACTTTGACCATGATTACACAATAAAAATTATCCAGAAACTGAAAACGTAACTAATTTTGACCACAACATTTGGTCCACACTGTATTTTCCGAACATTATCCTTACAATAATGTAATATAGTTAAAGAAATTCATATACAAATGTGCCTATTATGTCCTACTGGATCCAGAACCGAGATGGTCAATATCAACGCTTCTCACGCAGTGTTGCTGCAAGGTCAACATAGAATTCTAGTATTCACAGCACAGCCTGTGATAATCCCTTTTTCTGCAAGAGGTTAGCAGGTGAAAGAGTCCCCAGGTGGTGTGGTGTGTGTGTGTGTGTGTGTGTGTGTGTGTGTGTGTGTGTGTGTGTGTGTGTGTGTGTGTGTGTGTGTGTGTGTGTGTGTGTGTGTGTGTGTGTGTGTGTGTGTGTGTGTGTGTGTGTGTGTGTGTGTGTGTGTGTGTCCAGCATGCTTTTCTGTACTCCAACCAAGAGTAGTTAGCATGGCTGTTCTGTCAGAAGCTTAAGGCAGTAGTGGGGGTCAGAGGCCAGGCTCTGGTTAATGCTGTTCCAAATTGCCTTTCCTTGGAGATTTGCCCCCATCGAGACACCTGAGAAACGTGGGAAGGTCAAGCAGAGCGGAAAAGTGTGAAGGAAGAAGATAGGAGCCTCTAAGAAGCACATGTAAGGCCAGGAAACATGTCCACTACGCTGACTATCTCCCCTCTTACAACCCGTGTGACAACAAAATGTATTCTGCAGACTGCTGTTATCTGCTGGGTGTTTCTTTGCCTGTTTGTGTCAGATTATCTTTAAATTAAAAAAAAAAGTAGGTTCCAGAGGCCAGGCCTTTATTTCCATGTGTACAATTTCTCAAAATAAGTCATACTATTCCTTTTAAGTATCTGTACCGTTCATAATCTTACTTACATTGAAACTTTTTTGGAGGGTAAGGATTTTTCTTTTGCATAGATAAACCATGTCGTTTCTCTATCATTGTTCTTGCTTGATGGCCCCTCACAAATAATCCCTTTATAGCTGCCAGTGGTAGCACAAGGATTAGTTTAAAAAGTTGAGTTTCTGATTGGTTTGATAGCTGGTCAGTTAGAAATGTTCTTGGATGAAAGACCTTGTAGCATTGTGCAAACCACTTTTAAGTTTGAAGTCACTCTTCTGTGCAAATCTTTGAATAGTCCCACAATGTTAGGGCCATAAAAGCCCAGCGGTTTGCAGCACAATTCAGAGCACATTTTGTGAAATGGTACGGTTATTCTGCTGCATAATTATCGACTTCTAATATCCTTAGTCTGGTTTGGTTAGAGTTGGATAGTGACTTCCATTCAGTGTTTTTTGTCCCTCTCAACCCGCAACAAGCCCCATCAGCCATAAAATGACATGTTGTAATGGAATATCATTTTATTGTTAAAATTATAAAGCCGCTCTTAAAAGGAACCCCACAGATTTAGCACTTTAATAATGGATTCTTAATTGACAGCCTCAAAATTAAGGATACAAATATATAAATAGCCAGAAATTGTATTTTTCATATCACACATTCTTTTTTCTTTCCTGCCGCTTACAATGCACCCCAACATCTTACAGTATTGTGTTGTGCGTAATGCTAGTAGCCTTCAGCATAGGTGAGCACCTAGAGCAGGGGTGCCCAACCTTTTTTGAACTGAGAGCTACTTTTAAAGTTGCCAGTCTGCTGAGATCTACCAGTCCAAATAGAGAGGCGTATCTATTACTGACAGCCTACTACCAGGTAAATACACACTTCTACTTGTATAAAACTGACCTTTGTACGATGAATACTTCATAAAATACTGCAGATCCTTTATCTTACCTCTTTCTAATCTACACACATACAAGTATTTAACTGAAGTTACACAACAGTGTTGTTGATACAGAGTTGGAGTTTATTCACACATCACATACTACAGTGGGTAATGTTTTCAAGAAACATTGATCATCTGACCCCCATCACCAACAGGGGGGAGGATGTGGAGGTGGTGAACAGCTACAAGTTCCTGGGAGTGCACTTAAACAATAAACTGGACTGGACAGACAACACCGATGCTCTCTTCAGGAAGGGACAGAGCAAGCTGTTCTTCCTGAGGAGGCTCAGGTCATTCAACGTGTGCATGAGGCTGCTGCAACGTGTGCACGAGGCTGCTGCAGATGTTCTACCAGTCTGTGGTGCCCAGTGTGCTCTTCTTTGCCGTGGTGTGCTGGGGTGGAAACACAAACACTAAGGACACTGGCAGGCTGAACAGGCTCGTGAGGAAGGCTAGCTCTGTAGTGGGAGTTCAACTGGACAATCTGGAGGAGGTGGCGGAGGGGATGACGAGGAGGAAGCTCGACAGCATCCTAGAGAACCCCTCCCACCCACTCCACGCAGAGCTAGTGAAGATGAGGAGCACGTTCAGCCACAGACTAATCCCTCCACAACAACGCACCAAGCGCCTCGGACAGTCCTTTGTGCCTGTAGCCATCAGGCTGCACAACCAGGGGTTAAATATGAAAAAGAATTCAAATTAAATCACTGGTCATAAATATACACTGTCTCCACAACCCATGTTAACTTGTCACTTTAACTTATTCCGCACTTTAGAATTTAGATGATGACAAAATATGTATATATGCTGACAGTTATTTTACTCTTATTTTTATTCATCTCCTATTTTCATAGTCTTTTATTATTACTATCATTATTTCCTTGATTTTATGTTATTTATTATTTATTTTAGATTGTATTGATCTGTTTGAATCTTTGCTGTACTGTTTTTTTCACGCTTACCCTGTTGCTGCTTTGTACAAACTGAATTTCCTCTCGGGGATTAATAAAGGTTCATCTTATCTTATCTTATCAGTGATGCCACATATGACACAGGAAAAAAAGAAAATACTCTGAACCCTTTCTGTGCCATTATATAAAAATAGTGTTGCTACAAAAGTATAAATTAGGCTTACTAATAAGACAACTGAGATCTGAAACTACACAGGAATCTGCTGCCAAAGTGCAATAAAAGAGACAAAGATAAGAGAATCAAACCCTTTTTTTGTTGCATTTTAGTGGAGTATAAAAAGAAATGCCTTTAAAATAGGATGCAAGCAACACTAGTTTCTTAACCTGAATTGATAATAGACTATAATCAATGTAAACAGAACAGATCTTAATGTTTGCATTCTTATACCATTTTGTGCAATAATTATAATGAAGAATTTCAAACTAAAACTCACAGCTGATTAATAACGGTATCTAACTTGAGTTTTTATTATATCAAAAACCTGTTGAAATGCTACTATTATTTTTACTGTCCCCAAAAAGCGCGTCGGCAGCCTCCAGGAATGCTTCTTTCACAACTTCGCCGTCTTTGAAAGACTTCATGTGTTTCGCAAGAACGTGACTGACACTATAAGATGCTCTGGTAGCAGCCTTGCTCTTGTTTTTGGGCCTGGTGAAAATGGACTGCTGTGCATTTAGCTGTCCTTTCAGGCCCCTCCCCTTTTGGGAGCGTAGGGCAGAATTAGGAGGGAATTCCATCTCGTAGCGTTTGTGCACTGTTTTAAAATGCCGCTCCTAAATTACCCTTCTTCGATAAAGCCACGCTCGCATTGCAGATGAGACAGATGGACTTTGAATTGGAATAGATACAAAAATAATCATCCTCCCACTCGGAGTGAAAATGATATATTTTGGGCTTTTTTTGCTTTTGCCATAATTGCGGTCTTGTGTGTGTGCGGACTGTCACTCCTGTTGAGGACAACGTCAGCGAACTACTGCCATGGGTGTATAATAAGAACTGGATACAGCGTGGGAGGCGGGGCCTCATTCATTCCTATGAGAGTTGCTCAATGGCGCATGATGACAAAATGGCCCCATTTTTGAGAGCGAAACGTCACAGATTACCCGGCATGCCTGAGAAGTACCCGTATGTGCGCTCATAGAGCATGCGCAACTTTAACCACGCCGCCCAAAAGGCTCGTTCACATTAAGCACGTGACTTTGCGTACACGTAACAGCACCGCGCGTTCATGACAGCATGGTACTGGATTTATATTAACGAGGCGGCAGTTAGCAGCTAGCGGCTAGCTAGTAAATTATGCTAAGTTACACATCAATCGTTATGTACTTTTATATTACGCTGACATCAGGATCTAGTGATATCCAAGCAACAGAGCTTCATTTAGCATGATACTTGTGTGGGTTGTACATGAAACCACTTGGTAATATATAAAAATGTATATGTTGAAGCCTGTTATGATCAATTGTGAGTTAAACTTTATCTAAAAAGTAAAGCTGATGATGGATTACTGTGGTGGAGTTAAAATAACAATAGCCTATTTCTTTTTGAAATGTGATGGAGTAAAAGGATAGTAACTGTGATTATTCATGTTAAGTAGCCCACAAGTAACTAAAACAATTGCAAGTGCAATAAGAAGCTACAGGAACGTTAATCTACGTCTGTAATATTAACTTTATTTAATACAACATTTACGGTACAAGATTTACATCATACAGCCCATGTAGTATAATATTTTACAAATGATGAATTACAGCAAACATGTGCAATATATCCATTATTACAGCTCCGTGGGCTGGCAGTAAGGCGATATGGTCCGTTGTTATTGTGCATCCATGGGTAAAGATAAACGCATGTAGTACTGAACACGTAGCGCGGTCCCGTGGGTTAGATGCGCGTTCATAATGCCGAGGGAAATAACTCTCCGAATAACGTTATTAGCACATTTGTACAACTTGAGGAACGAATGTTTTTAGTGTTCATACTGGGTAGTTTATTTAGTTTAAAAAATATTATCCAACGAGTTACAGACCACTCTCTCCCAATGTAAGTCAATGGGAAAAAAGTGTTTCTGGGCCCAGCAACCTAAAGGAAGTGTAGTACCGCCGTTTGACCAGCACGAATATTCTCATCAGACTCCGGCGCACTTCCTGGGGGCTTGACTACTGCCCACATCCACCAGCCACGCCCCGACACATGGGGTCACGTCGGCCAATCACAAAGCTTTGATGCGTTCAAGTGCATTATTCTGGCACAGGAAGATTATGTTATAGGACATTAACGATAAAACAGAATATTGTTGTTCTATTTTTAGACACATCTCGCGATCGACTGGGATTCCCATTCCCAGTCCCAGATCGACTGGTTGGGCACCCCTGACCTAGAGTATCTCCGGACCCAACCAAAACTGATTAAGTGACATCTTGTGTAATGTCCTCTTACTAATAAAGGGATATGGACTTTTTGAGGGATAGATAGAAAGCCGGTTGGTATTGTGAAAGGAAACTGAATAAGGTGAAACTCGAAGTGTGGGGGTTTCTAATCACACTGAAGGATATTATCCTGCTTATTACACGGCTAAATCAATCGATAACCTTTCACAACATATATTGTATTATTGATTTAAAATGAAACATTTTGCCCCCACTAAAAAAAGGTTTATTCGGTTGGAACTGCGGCAACACCAACGTAACTTAAAATGACGTCAGCACTATTGAATGTTTTATGTCCCGTAACTTCCTGTCTGTCTTCTTCTGCTGATTTCTCTGTCGTACAGCTCTATTCTTTTGTACTGTTTTCTTGTTTTACTTTTCTTTACCGGGGACAGCTTAGCCATCATGAAACCAAAATGTTGTGCTCTCCACAAATATAAAAAATAATGTTTAAAAGTATTCCATGGTGTTCACATTATTCCATGAAAAACGGTGCTTCTTCGGCCAAACCTGATGTTAAATTAGCACACGTATTGGATTGACATGACTGCAACTAGCTCCTCGATCAGAACGTTAGTATCGGTCAGCTTCCGAAAAACAGCACTGTGATCCTGAATGTCAATCAGAATGGAGTATTTCACTAACTAGATATTAATTGGAATTTAAATCACTACAGAGTAAATATAGCAATATAACACCCCTTCTCAAGAGATCTAGTTAGATGTCAGTTAGTCAGATGTCCACTGACCCCCCCCCCCTCCTCACCAGTCCTGTGTTGCCCCAGCAAGCACAGACGAGGAGAAAGAGCCAGACATGTCCAAGAGATAACACTTTATGAAGGGGCCTGGCGCTGACCAGAACGCCGCCGTGCATATATCCTCTACACTCACGCTGTTGAATAAGGCTGTTGACACAGCCACAGCCCGTGTAGAGTGTGCAGAGACGGCAGGTCCCACTACTGGGTGCAGCCTCCTAACCCCCTGTAAAAACTGCGACATCAGTGGCTGACTAAAGGCTGACCTGCCGTCAAATCCCTCGTGGCAGGACGAGATGGCTGCTGCATACACCTTCACTGTGGAATGAGCAAGCCCTCTGTCCACCAGTAACTGTAAGTAGGACAAAATAGAGCCCAACTCACAAGATAGGGGCTCTATTTTCCGCTCCTCACACCATTGCTGGAACCCCAGCCACTTCGGCCTGTAACAGGCTGTGGTGGATCCAGCTCTAGCCTGGATAGACTGAATAACACTGTCAGACAATCCACCCTGTCTTAGCCTGTCCCTCTCAGGGGCCAAGCCTGGAGAGGTTGGCCCAGAGTGGGTAACGCCCCGATTGCACCTGCCTCTTAAGACATCACCCCCAGAACTGGGGAATTGCCCAGGGCTGGCCCACCTTCGTCTGTGTCATCTCTGAGTACCACGGCACCCCGACGCAGTCCGGAGCCACTAGAATGACTGACAGACGTTCTCGCCTCACTCTCCCAAGGAGAGGGAGAATGAGACGCAGCGGTGGAAAGGCGTAGAGCAGCTTCCTTGGCCATGGCTCGTGTGCAAACGTGTCCACCCCCAAGGGCGGGTCGTCGCCCAGGGCCATGGAGAACCACAGGGCACAGTGGCTGTTGCGCCGGCTGGATAACAGGTCCACCTCTGCTCTCCCGAACTGGGCCCAGATCTGCTTCACCACCTCCGGGTGAAGCCCCCACTCGCCTGGCAGCCCCCACTCGCCTGTTCTCCAGTCCCGGGATGTGGAGGGCTCTCAGAGACAACACCACCTTTAAGCCCATAACCACAGTTTATCCGCTGTGGTCAACAAGGCGGCGGAGCTACTGCCCGTAGCTCTAGGAGGTTGCTGTGCCGTGTTTCTGTTAGAGACCAGCGCCCACCTATAGCTCTCTTCAGGCAGGTCCCTCCTCATGTTGTCCGGATGCGTCCGTGAACACTGTGATGTAGGAGGTCACCCGTCCGAGTGGAGGCCCCCTCCGGAGGTGATCTGGGGACCCCCAGAACCGGAGGTTGCCCTCCACTGAGGGGTGGATGGTCACCAGACGTCGTTTGTGCCTCTTGGGATCTAAACGCAGGCTGGAAAACCACCTTCTGCATGCGGCGCATATGCAGTAACCCGAGCAGGTCCACAACGTGATAGTTAAAGCTGTCACTGTTGCCCCCTGTTGCCCCCTGTTGCCCCCTGTCGCAGCCTGCGAACCGCCCGAAGCAGGGATGCGCGTCTGCTCTCTGACAGGGTGGCGCGCAGCGCGCCTGCATCGAGCACCACTCCCACCACTCGTCATCTTCCTCCTCCGGGAACGCGGCCACCTGGCCCCTCGGGAGGGTGAACATAAATGGCACCTCGTCATCCTGTACACCCATCTCCACCACCTCGAGGTCCTGATCCTCCGCCTCCTGCGGGCCGAACTTCACCCGAAAATGATCCCTGCGATGTCGGCGGCTAAGCCGAGGGATAATTCGGCAGGCGTTGCAGGCCGGCGAGGGGTTTAGGCCACAGGCGGTGCGGATCAGCCCCCGCGGTAGGCCAGGGCATGTCGGGCATGTCGGGCATGTCTGGTGCTCGGTTCTCTTTCTCTTTTCTCATCATTTGCTCAGGTTGTTTCACTTCCACTCGCTGAAGAGAAAGGGATGACAGTCAGGAGGCGCGGCCTCCTTTTATACGGTGAGATGCACGCGCATTCAGGTAGGCCCGCCCCGGGGCCGGCTACGTCTATAGAAGTCTCAGTAGGTGAATGCTTGCATGATAAGGTAGTACCCATAGAGTCCAGTAGAGGGCGGAGCCTGTGAGAGATATAACCTAATGTACATACTGTATGTTACATGTAACCATACGAATACTGAGTGTTACCTTGCACAGTTACCCCCCCCGGTGCTCTCTGAATTCACTTTGAAACTAACAGAATCGGGTATACAGTGTTAAATATTTCATTGTACCTTTCTATGTAACTGAACTAAAGAAAAAGAGTGCAATGAGACGCCTGGCTGATGGTTGAGGCTTTGGAAGTGTGTTTACCTATTGGCTTTGACCATACAGTGTCAAAAGGAAGTCACAAAATGCAATAAGGAATTAAGAGAAAAGCAAACTCTGTAGGCAAGCCACTTGTATTCATCTTTTCATTGAGTTTACAGTAATGAAGTCATGATTGGCCTTGCACTTCAATAGAGGATCAGCTGAAAAGAAACTGGAGGAAAAACAGCTTGGTGGTTGACCTCGTAGATGTGGAAATGAATAGCAGACAGTGGCACTGATCCTAAGTGTAATTTGTGGGGGTCTACAAATGCGAGGGTGGAGAAGAATGACACTGAAAGCACCTTCCGTCTGCACCATGGAGCAGAAGCCATTACTGACTTTAGTGTTGTCAGCCGTTCAGCATCGGCTGCTTTGAGAATGAGGCTTTCAATCAAAGTATGAAAAGCTAGAATCTCTGCGGAAAGAATGAGAGGGAATAACTCATAACGGGCAGCAGTCGAGTGAGTAGGTGTTCGAAAGCAATGCCACTGTCTAGAAGGAAATTGTCTGTTTTTTATCCAAGCCATCGACCTCGCTGCATTGTTTGCGGTAATGATGGTTTGCTTTGCTGCTGTCAGGCGTATTTACGAGACGACACTCCTAACTGAGAGAAGTTAGCGTGAATGCACTGTATTGTCGCATTGGGTTATTTTCATGTGACAAACAAAAGTGTCTGCTTCAGTTATGTCAATATTACTGCTTCCATGATTCAGAATTCTAGCATTTTAAATAACATTAAAGGGGGCTTCATGTTTTCTTTTTTTGCACACTACGGCCCTATTCCAAAATACTCGAAAACCATAGTTTTTAATCATCATCTCTCGGACAAAATAATAATTTGATAAAACATCGAAAATCTTTAGTAGCGGTTCTTCTTCGCTTATTATTTGTATTGTAAAACTCTTATCGTATTTAATCAGATTTTTATGAGCTGCTTGGTGTTATAAAATGGCCGACTGGTGCAAACGCGTTACAACGGCCCATAACATTTCCATTAGGAAACTATGTACATAAAAAACACAAATGTGTGACAGTTGGCCAACTTTATAATCCCCAAACGTCAACAAGCGCTCTGGTCCCAGTTGTGTGCATCCATTTTTTGCGTCCCATTGGCACATTTCTGTTTTATATTTGCATAGTTTTTGAAAGTGCAGCACGTTTCTCCTAATGCAAGTGTTTTGGGCCTTTGTAGCGCGTTTGCAC
The DNA here is from genome assembly GCA_902827135.1 of Harpagifer antarcticus. Lineage (NCBI taxonomy): Eukaryota > Metazoa > Chordata > Actinopteri > Perciformes > Harpagiferidae > Harpagifer > Harpagifer antarcticus. The sequence goes on from CADEHL010001074.1 coordinate 1,105,708, forward strand.
CTGTTGGCCACCGTAGTTTAGCAAGAGTCCCTAAAATATGAAAAGCTTTACCATGAAACACGTCTATCGTTTTCCAGACTTACATTTGAAGGGTTTTATAAATTCCACTCTGTTGGTTTGAAACAGCACTTTATATTGCAGACCTTTAAAGTGAAGTGGATTGGGGGAGGGTATAGGGGTCTGATTGGAATTGAGCCTTTGTCAGTAATTATTTCATGTGTAGAGCCATTTTGTGTTTCCATGTTTTGTTCCTCTGTATTTCTCATATGCCAGCCTGTTATTTGCAATTTTTGCTTTTGAATGGCGGCCTTTATGAAGGCAGGTGTCTGTAACTGTAGGGGAGCAGAATTACCCAGTCCTCCTTCTTCCTGCCATTCAGAGTACACAGCGGCTCCTGCAGCCGGCAGCATTTCCGTTGTGCGTAATTAAGCCTTTTACAAGAATACGGCATGACTAATACTACCCATTTTTACATTAGACTGTCAGAAATGTCTCATTGGCTTGCAACACTACACTGCAAGCTGCGGTCAGAGTTGTAAAGTAGAAGTATTTCCACAGTAATCTGGAATTTTATTGATGACAAAGGAGTGCGCAAAATGAATTCTAAGCACTATTATGCGGGCAAGTGAATCAAGAAAGTATCTGCTCTCTGTAAGGAGCTATTGGATACCATATGATTCTTCAGAACAACATATTGTATGGCTTATGGTTGAAATTACAATTTAAAATATTGTGGGTGCTGTAGATTGCAGTTTAACCAAAAGTAATGTGTTTATCACAGTAATCCCAACATTTCCATATCACACTCATTAGATTTCTGCTGGCACTCATAAGTGAGAATAAGCCTCACACCTTACAAAATGTTTTCATAAAAGTGAAAGGAAGAAATAGGAAATCAAAAAAGCTCTTTATTTTTTCTCCCAACCTTGAGACCGCCGGAACTGTTAGATTAACATTAACATGCTTATTGTAGTTGTAAGTGCACTGTCTTGCAGCCTGTCACAACATCCTTGATGGAGCATGTGTGGGCTGGACCTGTATTTTACAGGAAAGGAGTGAGCAGAGGTTCGAGTTGTCGATTTTTGTTCTGTTTTCTGTGACTATCTGCCTCACCCTCTTTAGACTTTCAGTTGCGCGCGCTGCTAAAGAGACGTGCTGCCATGGAAACCAAACAATGGTGTAGCTGTATTAAAGTCCGACTGGAAACAGTCCTGAGTAAATCTGATTTTGTCAGAAATCGGGAGAAATGCGGGAGAAATATGACCCCGGGAGGAAACCGGGAGAGGGCTATGAAATCGGGAGTCTCCCGCGAAAATCGGGAGGGTTGGCAAGTATGGCTGCAGCACCTCTTTTCACCCTCTGTCTGAAACCAGAGCCCAGTCTGCTCTGATTGGTTAGCTAGCAAACTCTGTTGTCATGTGTCAAGGGCTTAGAGATGTGCCGCCGCTTAGCACGTGTTGGAGCGCTAGCCAATGAAAGCATGAGTATAACGTAGTGATGTCACTATGTCACTATAAATGAAATGTACATTTGAGTCAATACGTCTAGATCTTTCAGATACAACAAACACCAAAACTGCTCTTTTGCTCAATCTAGGGATTTAACAAGGCATTCTCTTCTAGCATTCTCAAATCACCTTCTGTCCTCCGTCACGCTCAAATCTGACACTAATCTTACAAATCTGCCTGTAAACTCATAAAGGTTGACTTGCAGATTGAGAAGTGCTCATATTTGTTCAGTGCTCAAATCCATCCTTCAACAGAAGAAGAATGTAAAGGCACGTGTTCAGAAAGACAGAACAATAAAGGACAAAATGCTCTCAGTATAACTGTTATGTAAGAAAAACACTAAAGTCTGCACTCTTCTCTGCATTCGTCTTTTGCACATTTGCAATGCTGAGCCTTTAGCTTTGTTTAGCTCCAGGCGCTCTGCACTAACCTGACAACTCTTAAGGTAAATAATGATGCAGCTGATTCCTCCTGACAGGAGTCTGTGTCTGTGCTCTACATTTGCATGTTTTATGTTTATTACCGCAAGAATGAGCACTCGGGCTGTACTGTCATGGGTATTTTACTTGGTCCGTCCATTGCATATCGTGCTCGCCTCTAAAGCCCACGCCCACCCTTCATTTCCATGAAAGCGATTAGCACCCATTTCTCCTCACTGCCTTTGCTAGTACAATATTTCATTTACTTAATGCAGATTCATACTCAAAAAGGAAAAACACTCAATTTTAAAAACATCTAATTCAGGTCAAATTGCTATGGACGTAATGTTTCGTTTTAATGTATTTTACCTATTGGATGGGTTGGCCATCCCCCCTCCTCACACACAAACCCCTGCCACGGCACCAATACATCCCACACCTCTGTATGTAGCCACACATTCAGCTGCTGAATGAATAATTATTGTAATATCTGTGAAGAGAAAAGCAGTTGCTATAAATGGAAAGGGTTGCATAAAACGGGGGGTTACGTAGTCTAACCCTAGTTATATAAGCACAGGCAGAGCCCTCTACTGGACACTATGGGTACTACTCTCTATCATGCTATGCGGGCATTAACCTACTGAGTTGCAAAAACGTAGCCGGCCAATCGGGGCGAGCCTACCTGAATGTGCGCGCAGGCCCACAGTATATAAGACGGCTACGCCTCCCGACTGTCATCCTACACCCTCTTCAGCGAGCGGCATAGGAAAGACAGGGCCCCCAGCTAGAGGGCTCCGCCTGTGGTTATATAACTAGGGTTCCAATACGTAACCCCCCGTTATATATCACACAGGCTCCGCCCTCTACTGGACTCTATTTGGCTTGTTTTAAAAAAGATGCATTTTTAACACAAGGGTTCTTTCTGAGCCACTCCACATAATTTAACACTGTACACATATATCCCAGATAATTGTATTAACAGAGGGACAAAATGACATTGATACCCTTAACCTGTTAAGCCAGAGAGACCCCGGTACCGGGGCACTGCCGCAACATCTTGCAGGAAACAGTGTCTGAGGGCATGTTCATTTAATAAACTATGAATGTTTTATATCCAGGTAACGGGAAGAAACTCATCTAACTGATCATGTTAATTTTTTTTCTTAAAAAAAACCCCACTAACGCTGAGCCTCTGAATTAGCAACGAGTGAAAAATGCTAACAGATGACTGCACCGAAATTCACTCACAAAACCTTATTATTTATCTTTGCACATCCAACAACCCATCGTTTCACATCGTGAGGTGACACAGAATCGAAGGGTACCCTCATTATCACTCAATTATACGAACTCGCGGAGATAATAACAAGAACAGACATCAAAACAAATGGCGCTAGGTAGCTAAAAACGCTAACATGGCTCACCTGTGTCGTAGTCTGGTCAAAAGTGGTCTTCAATGGCATTAAAACAATAAAAACGCTGCTGAAGTTAATCCATAGGTTAATCCAATGTGTCTGTGTCCCTTTGAAATGATTTCTGATAATCCATAAACAATAAACCTGCGTTTCCGTTTCTAGAAGTCAGACATAGAGACAGCTTCGCTCTGATGCAAAACTGTGTGCGCGAACCCCACACCTTTTTGTTTTAGACTGTGTGTGAGTGGGGAGATTCCCCTTCAATTCTATTGGCTCTAACGGTCAGAAAGAGATGCCAATCACCAAAATCGACCAATGGGTTCCAGAGAAACGGTCAAACCCCCATTTCCACCCAAATCACCTCAGAGGTGGAGTTTTTTTTGCTAAACCTCTCTAAAAAGGTCAAATGTCACTCTCAATCTTGATACAGGGTACTTATTATATGTTGTACTTTGGATTCCTAAAGCTTTTAGTCTACTAACCCATCATCCAAGGGTAGTTTTCACTATAAGTAAAAATTAATTTTTTGACGGACACTATAATTTACAGTGTTTTACTATGTTCAATCTGTATTTTCTTTAAAATAAAAAACATCTATATTGATTCTGACTCTTCTACATCCAACTCACAGGTTTATCATTACTTTGAGAAAAAAGATTATTAATGTAACCCTTTTAGAAGGGAAGATATGGTCATTTGTTCTGGGAATGTCATTTTCGAGCCTGAGACCTGAAAAACAGGCTCAGGGCTAAACTGGTAAAAGGTCCCCTATTATACTGTTTGCTATGAAGTTGTGGGGCGCTGAACTGTTCCTTTGATTCTTTTGATATATGATAGTAATTACTTGTGTTTCAAATTTGAAGGAGGGTGAGCAAGCATCTTGAGGAACATTCATCATTAACTCCTCCAAAAAATATAGTTTATTTAATAATAACACTGAATATGTGAATCATAACAGTGATTGACAGCTGATAGGAATAATATGATTGTTAATAGTATCATATTCATACAGACAAACATCGATGAGACAGTTAATTAATGTACTTATTGCAGCAGTCTTCATAGATTTGGTTCCCCTGCTGGTCTAAGAGTGAGACAAACTAATTCAGTTATTGTTCAGTTAAAATTCATTAAATGATGTCTGCCACCTTATATAGTCGCTATGTAAGGATTTGCTGTTGTGCCACAATAATGTATCCTGATGTTATGGAGTTAAAATATAAATATTGTGGCTTTCCAAGTTAACATTAATTGATATGACTGCGATTAAATCAGCATATACTTCTGCCAGGGGATGCCACCCCTCAAATTCTCCTGCCACCCTCTTGCCACCCATGAATATTTTTCTAGATCTGCCCCTGCACAGAGGGGACATGTTTATGTATAAAACACATGCAAAAGTGGAGTTTGCATAATAGCTGACCTTTAAAGCTTCATACAGTCATTCATGGTCCTCAGAGGATGAATTCAATAATGTTCATCTATTGTAGTGTCTCCAACAGAAGTATTAATATGGATTTGATTTTCATCTATTCAACCTATTGGATGGATTAGCCATAACCGCCCACACAAACACGCACCACCTCCCCTACCACGGCACCAATAGATCCGACACCTCTTACCCTTTTTTCCGTCAATTCATATGGCATTGTTTTGTGAGATTTCCAGCTCTCCTATCATCCACATTTTAAAACAAATGGCTTGGCTTAGTGTGAACAAGCACCAGAACGGCTGTGATCATCTGCAGAGCAAACTGTACTAATGAGACCATTACAGGGAAGCAGAAAGCCCCCGGGCCTCAAAGATGTCACCATGCCACATGTACTCTGCTCAATCAACAAAATGCTGCCCAGTACACTCTATTCATCACATCTGAATGAGTGATTTTCTTATAATACCGTTCTTCAACCCTTTACTGTTATAACAGGGCCAAAATCAAGACGAAGCAGCAAGTAAATTACCATAATCTGTACTGTTCTGGTTAACTAGCACTTTCACTGCTCTTGCTCACTTCTTCCTCTCTAATTTGTTCACATATTCATCAAGAATTATGGCTTACCCTGAAAAGATATCAGCCAAGCTTGTCCAGCGCACTTATCTTTGGTTTCAAAAAGAGGACAAGGATTAAAATCACATGCCTTAACTGACCAGTGTTGTTTCTCTCATGGCCCAGTTCCAAACTGTCTCTAATCTCACAGCTGAAGCGGCTCTTTCTTTAAGGTGTAGGTTTAAATACAGCATTAAACTTTGATACAAACCTCCTCGTCTTGGAAGAAACATGAACTAGTCACCGTGATTTCGAATCAGCATCTCGTTGACAAAATATATTTATGAGCTGCTTAGTTTTAAAAATAATACCTTGAAAGATAAAAACTGAGCAATCAAAAGTCCATCGTTTCCTGACAAGACATGGGTAAATATGATCCCAAGTAAAACAATAAATAGACACAGTAACCTTAAAATTGTTACCGTGTATATGTGTGTTTTTTTTTGCGGAACTATTTGTGCACAGCATTTTTCATTTATGGTTATTTTTGCCTGTTTAAAGACGGCCAAAAACGCTATTGCACATGGTCAGGTTGGGCAGCTGATTAACCATAAGCCATCAGGAAGTGCGCCGGATGTTAAAGGTCACCTATCATGCTATTTTTAGGCAATAGCATAGGTCTCAGATATATAAAGATATATAAAAAACATTTCTATGAAGTGTTTTGCTCAAAATACCAAACAGATCACCCATTCTAGCCATGCCTCATATCCCTCTATTTCACTTCCTGTTTTAAAAGTGCTGATTTGGGGTATAAAGCTTTAAAAAATAAAAAGATTGATAAAAAAGAGGGGCGGAGCTTATGCCTGCTCATGCGGGAGATTCTACCGGCAGATACTGCCGTGATGAAATGCTGTGTCATGGATTATCAAGGACTCTCTCTGAAACAGTCTGAAGCTCAAAGGCTTTCTCTCTTGCCGGTTATACCACAAGGTGAGTTCCTTTTTATTTCATGCTTCTTCACACACATGCTCTCCAGTACAGGTTAGCTCTGAGTGTTAGCGATGCTAATGTAAACACCGACCATATTACGTCCAAAACAGTCGGGCATTGTTTCTGATAGCAACGTTTCTGATAGTGCTGTGTGTCTGCATTGCCGATATGACGTCATATCCCCGGAAAACCCTGGTGCTCGTGCTTTATGGGCCCAGATTCAGATACTTTTGCTTTCGATAGTTAGGCCATTTTGGCTTCATGCGCCACTGAGCAACTTTCACTCACATAAACAGAGATACATGTTACACAATGAGCAGCTTCCCTTGCTGCTGCCACTGAGCATCAAACTATGACCCTCATCCCCTCCCTCAACCAGGCAGCTCTGCGGATGTCAAGCGGCAGTCTAACAGAGAGCTGTGGAGAGGCCCTGTATGCACAACAGACGGCAGCCCCAATTACACCTGTGTATACAGTCTGCCAGTACATGGAGCAGAGCGGACAGCCCCACAAACACTGGTTCTGCTCATCGACGCTGGGTCGATGCTGGGACTTGGAGGCTGTGCAGCAGGTGACAGCGGGGACTGAAAATAAAGCCTGAGGAGGACGGATGATATGTTGACAGAGGAGGAAATAAGAGACAGTCGGGGGAAAGAGGAGCGGTCGATGCCGATCACAAACCTAACTTGTTAAAGCCGAGTTGTTTTCCCCGCGTAACATGTTGACAGTGAATAGGCGATGAGATGACGGCCGTATAGAGCTGAGACAGTAAATCATTTCTAAGTATGTAAGCCAACAAGTCTTTCTTTTATTTAAAACATCAACATATATTCATAACCGTTAAAGCAATTGAAGGGATGTAGCAATATGCTTCAAGTAGCCAAAAACATACAAACCTCTTCTTTTTTTTTTAAAACAATATTTGTATTGAAGTTTTCAAATATGGACATTACACATACATACAATAACGAACATTACACATACATAAAATAAAATAACGAACATTACAAATACAAGGTGCACTAGGTGGCAGATACAGTATAACATCAAATGAATAGGCACGTAAGTAAACAAAGGTCAGTATACAGATGATGCAGAACAAAACTCTGAAAGAATATGACGTGGGCGACTACACTGTGGAATCGTATTCCCGTTGCCCTCTTCCCCGCCCCGGTCTTTGGTGTTATTAATCATTACAAACATTAATTTTAAGAAAGTCCATGAAGCTCCCCCAGATATTTTCGAAAGATGCCAGCTTTCCTTTAGTAATGTATGTTAGTTTTTCTAAAGCGACACATGCTGACAGATCCTTAAAATATTTATTCATACTAGGTTTGTTCACATTTTTCCATTCTATAGCTATTGCCCTCTTAGCTTGTAAAAGACACAAGTCTATAAGTGCACGCTCACTCTTCTTAGAAACAAAAGCTTTTGGATAAATACCCAGGATGCACAACTTTGGCTGACAAGGGATTTTCAGCTTTGTTATCTGGTTAATCGTGTTAAGAACCTCCTTCCAAAAACTATTGACCACATTACATTCCCACAAACAGTGAAAGAGTGATCCTTTAGCATCGTTACATTTAAAGCAGGTGTCCGGGGTATTGGGATTAAAGTGATGTCGTTTTGATGGCGTTATATATGTTCTTAAAATCCAATTGTATTGTATCAACTTAAGCCGTGTGGTGATTGTTTGTGTTTGAGACTTCAGGCACACTTCAGACCATTCTTTTTCAGAGATGTCCTCTTGTAAATCGAGCCTCCAGCTTTTAAGTTTATCTTCTGAAGATTCAGGTGACTTGTCTACAAAGATTTTATAGAGCAGCGATAGCTGGCCTCTACCAACCACGTGTTTAACTGTAATGTCTTCCAACATTGAGAGAGGTGGCTGAGTAAGTGAGCGGTTTTGAGATACAGAGATAAAATGTCTTATTTGTAAAAACTTAAAGAAGTGCTTAGAAGGAATATCATACTTTTCTTGTATTTCAGTAAAGGACATTAATTTTCCATCATTGTACAAATCGGTAATCCTGCTTAATCCCTTGTTCGTCCAAGTCTTAAAACCAGCATCTTCTCTACCAGGTATAAATTGACTATTGCCCCATATGGGGGTGAAACCTGACAGTGGGGGGGTGTCCCCTATATATCTTTGGACCTCATGCCAGATGTGTATGGTATTTCTTAGAAAGGGTTTTTTTGTGTTTTTCCCTAGCTTCTTTGGCTCAGAAGAATAAAGATAGCTACTAAGCGATAACCCTTGAGCTGAGCATGCTTCAATCTTGACCCACGCTGGAGCTTCCTCTGGGGAGAAGTAGCACATGGCTGCTCTCAGTTGTGCTGCCCAATAGTACCAGCGTAGGTTGGGCAGTTTTAGACTCCCTCTGTCATAAGGCAAGTAAAGTAGGGTAAAACGGAGCCTAGAGCGTCTATTATTCCAGATCAAGTTGGTAAATATTTTCTTAAATTTTTGAAAAAAAGACTCAGGTGGGGGTAAGGGGATTGATTGAAACAAATAGAGCAATTTGGGTAATGTATTCATTTTTAAGATGTTAACACGACCGATTAAGGAGATTGGCATTAAGGTCCATCTGTTAAGTGATTCTACCACAGAGTCTACAACAGGGTTACAGTTGGCTGGAACCAGATCATTCATTTCAGGTGTGATTTTTATTCCTAAATAGGTGAATCCTTCCCTATGAGCTGAAAAGGGAGTTTGTATTCTAGGTTGCTGCCTCTCTTGTTCATTTAGATAAAGTATTGAGGATTTATGCATATTTATTTTGTAGCCTGAGAATTCCCCAAAGGTCGTAATTAGTTCTATGAGAGATGGTACAGAATACTCAAGATTTGATAAAGAAAAGAACAACATCGTCCGCATAAAGTGATATTCGATGATCCAAGTCACCTACTGAGATCCCAGATATAGATGGAGAGTCTCTAATAGTCATGGCAAATGGCTCCATTGCTAACACAAACAGCAATGGGGAGAGGGGGCAGCCCTGACGTGTAGATCTGTACAATGAGAAGGATGTAGAAGTAATATTATTTGTCACCACTTCAGCTGTTGGGTTCTTATATATCGTCCTGATCCATTTGAGAAAGCCTTCGCCTATTCCAAACCTCTCCAACACTTCAAACAAATACTTCCACTCAATTCGGTCGAAGGCCTTCTCTGCGTCTAAGGACAGCAGTGCCATGTTAGGTGACCCTCTTTTTTCATAAAGAATATTTAGTACCCTTCTAACATTATGAAAAGCTTGCCTTCCCTGAATAAATCCATTTTGATCATCTTTAATCATGGAAGGCAGTAGTTTGTTTAGGCGTCTCGACAACATCTTGCATACAATTTTGCTATCTGTATTAAGCAGTGAGATTGGTCTGTACGATGCACAGTCAGTGGGGTCCTTTCCTGTTTTTAGCATCAGAGTGATTAGTGCCCCTCTAAGAGATGGTGGTAGGTCCTCCTTTTCGTATGACTCCAACAGCATATCCAAAAGAGGTTGTAGTAGCTTATCTTTAAATCGTTTATAGATTTCTATAGGAAGACCATCTGGACCAGCCGCCTTTCCCCCGTCATGCTGGTTATGGCTTCTGAAAGCTCGTCAGATCCTATGGTCTAGTTTTCCTTTTGAATCAGTTGAAATAGTGGGGAAAACTAATGAACTTAGAAAATGTTCCTGTTGGCCTGAATCTTCATGTTCGGATGTATAAAGTTTTTCATAAAACATTTTAAAAGCACTATTTATTTCTGCAGGGTCATTTGTTAATTTACCATTTGTTTTAATGCTGTTGATAGCCCTTTCAGATTGCAATTTTTTAATATGCCAAGCCAATATTTTGCCCGCCTTTTCTCCCTGATCGTAGTACTGTAGCTTTGTTTTAATCTTAGTAAGCTAGCAGCTGTCTGGTTACTCGATAATTCACTATATTGAGTCCTTAGGACCAAAAGTTTTGCTTTCAGTTCTGGGGAATCTTGGGTAACAATCCTATCCTCCAAATCTTTAATACAACCCTCCAGTGAATTTCATTTAGATTTAAAGACTTTGTTCTGCGAGCTAGAATAGCTAATAATCATGCCCCTAATGTATGCCTTAAACGCTTCCCAGCGTACAGTTGGAGAGGTTTCGTTAGTATTCATGGTAAAATAGAGGTCAATATGTATTCTTACAAATTCAACAAATGTTCTATCCTGTAGCCATCTGGATTGAAAACGCTACCTAGGTGGATTTATAACAAGTTATTAAACAATAATGAAATTGGTGAATGGTCAGAGAGGACCCTACTGTCATACCAACATTTTGTAATCCTTGACATAAGACCCATAGAAACCAGGAAATAGTCTATACGTGAGTGTGTTTGGTGAGTGGCGGAAAAACAAGAATATTCTCTGGAAGCTTTAAATGACCTCCAGACTTCACACAAATTAAAATCCTGGATCAGTTGTTTAAGGGTTTTCCTTGTTTGGTTGTGAGACAGGTCTGTCCCCCTTGATCTGTCTATACTGGGCTCTAGTGCACAATTGAAGTCTCCCCCTATGATCTAATGGCCTGGGAGGGAGGATAAAGTTAGAACAATGTTTTTGATGAATAGGGAACATCCTCATTAGGGCCGTATATATTGACAATATTCAAGGTTTCTGTAAGAAGGTGCCGTGAATGATGGAATATCTGCCTCTGGGGTCAGAGATAGTCCTACTTATGTTAAAAGGAATGGATTTATGTATAAGAGTTAACACCCCTCTAGCATGGGAAGAATAGGAGGCTGCGATGACCTGACCATTCCATCTTTTCTGGATCTTATGAATATCACATTGTGGCAAATGCGATTCCTGTAAAAGCAGTATTTTGGAATTCAACCTCTTAGCTCTATTTAACACTTGCTTGAGTTTCGATAAATTATTGAGCCCACGTACATTCCATGAAGTTATCTTAAATTCTGTATTGGAAGTCATATTCTGTTATCTAAACCAAAATACAACAGTATTTAGAAGAAACAGAAAATAACAAAATTCCATAAACACCTGCCTCTCAGACTGCTTAACACGACTCCATTTGCTGACTTTTGCTGACTGATATGAACAGAAGATAAACACACCATGACATAAAACAAATAAAAAACAATAAAACACCCCATGTAACACCCCATGTGACATTCCCCAAACGAACCTTCCCCAAACATTCCCCAAACGAACCTCACCCCTACCTTCGCTCAAACGATGAGCATCCCTTTCCCTCCTAAAGACTCTAATCATGGAGCTATCCGGTCCACCAAACTGAGGAACAGAATACATGTCCACAAACAAGTCCCTAAAGTGTCGCTCCGCCCTAATTTCCATACCAATTATAGAAATGTTAACAAAGGGAATGAATAAAACAAAACACTTCTATAAAAGATTTCACTTTAACTTGTCCATGTTTTCATTCACTCGGCAGCTAGTTTAAAGCTCTTAAAATAAAATGTATTCATAAGTAAACACCGAGTTTCGCTGCCATTGTTAGGATCTAAAATGTGGATTATTAATTTGTTTTATATCTAATGAAAATTATATAAAATGTGAATTTGGGAGTGTAAAGGCATAACTTAGATTTAACCATTCAAGGACAGCACTTATTCTTAACAGTATCAATAACAGAAAACACACTTCTTCAACAGCGTAATATAATACCTGTAAACAGATATACCAGTGTATAACATACATACATATTATTACTGCTAAATACTGCAAAGACAAAACTTTACTTTGACAGTGTATATAGTAGATTTAGTCCTTTTACAGTAACAAGTAATATACTGCAGGCCATTCTTTATGGTAATCTCACCAGGTGCTTTCACAGAACTGTTCAATCTCTGGACCTCTCCTTGATCTTTTCCAGGAACGTGTGTACATCCGTAGGAGAGGTGAAGAGGCGAGAGTTGCCGTCATGTGTCACTCGGAAAGAGGATGGATATTGTATTCCATACCGTAGACCCATGTCTCTGCACCTCGTTTTAACTCCATCGTAGGCCCTGCGCTTTTTATCCGTCTCCTTGGCGACGCCATGGAAACACATGATATGATGTTTGTCAAAGTGGATTTTACCCTTTTCATATGCAGCCGACATCACTTTGGTTTTGTCCTTGTAGTTTAAGAACTTAATCACAAGTGCTCGAGGCGGTGCGTTTGGCTTCGGTCTGCCAGATGGAACTCTGTGCGCCCTTTCAATAGCGAGCGGTGCTGTAAACGAACCGGCACCCAGAATTTCAGGGATCCATTTTTCCAGAAAGGTGCATGCATCCTTCCCTTCAGCGTTTTCGGGCAAGCCTATCAGTCGCACATTAGATCTGCGGCTAGGATTTTCCAGATCTTCCATTTTCGCCTCCAAACTTTCCACCTGTTGTCTCAGATGTTTCGTTGTTTTATTCAGCGCTGAGGTATCGTCTTCCACCGCTCCAAGCCGCTCCTCAGCCTCCGTTAATCGGCCAGAGTATTGTTTTAGTTCGCCTTCGATAGATTGTATTGAGTGTATCACCGTATTACATTTTGATGCAAAGTCTTCCTTCAGGTCTTTCTTTAAATTGTTGATTGCACTCAGAATTTCACCTGAGGATTTATCCTGCGACAGCTCTTCTCCCGCCTCGTGTTCCATGTCGGGGGTAAGGCCAGGTTGAGACAGCGGTGGCCAATCTTCTTCGGATAAAGTTTCCAAAACGTTGTCCTTTTTAGTTGTTTTCTTGCGTGGAGGCATTAGTAACACCGTTATGATTGTGTAAAATGCTTTTCCTTTTACCTCCCGCGTTCAAAATAGTTAATTTACAATATTAGGGCAGAGCGACGACTGAACTACGTCTGATCAACACCACGCCATAACCGGAAGTCATACAAACCTCTTCTAAGTGTTATGCATTTTAATACAACAGACCTAAAATATTAACAAATACACATTCTTAGTTATAGTACAGGCCTATCCACAACCCTGAGGATTCCTGCAGAGTAGATAGTTGTTAAATATCATTCAAATAATATCACTGTTGTGTAATGTGTATTATACATCGATATAGGTTGACTATGCACTCTAAAAACAAATGCCGTGGCTCAACAAAGAAAATCAACACAACAGTTTGCATCGATGTTTATTGAGTTAAGACAACTTCTAATGAAATTGTCTTAAAGCAACAAAGTTATTTGAGTTCAGAAGGCTTTTCCTCTACAATCAGAGGTGTTTTTAATTACCACTTACTTAAGTTTTGAAGCTGATTACTCAAAAGATTAAGTTGTTCCGACTAGTTTTACCGCATGATTTAAAAGGAATTTTAAGTTGTATGTACATAATTACTTACTTATTACTTATTCATGACCGAAAGAACGAGATCGCGGATACAAGTGGCCGAGATGGTTTTCTCCGCAGGGTGGCTGGTGTCTCGGATAAGGTGAGAAGTTCGGTCATCCGGGAGGGACTCAGAGTTGAACCGCTCCTCCTTTGCGTCGAAAGGAGCCAGTTGAGGTGGTTCGGGCACCTAGTTAGGATGCCACCTGGGCGCCTCCCAAGGGAGGTGTTCCAGGCACGTCCAGCAGGGAAGAGACCAAGGGGTAGACCTAGGACCAGGTGGAGGGATTATATCTCTTCGCTGGCCTGGGAGCGCCTTGGGATCCCCCAGTCAGAGCTGGTTGATGTCGCCAGGGAAAGGAAAGTTTGGGGCTCTCTGCTGGAACTGCTACCCCCGAGACCCGACCACGGATAAGCGGGAGAAGATGGATGTACTTAATTACCATCATTGTGAACACACTTTTTTAAGTTGACAACCATTTATAAATTAAGTTGCTCCAAATATATTGTATTCAATAGTCTTTTTTCTTAGCTTTTTCATGTTTTTGCCTTTAAAGAAAGAAATTAATTGATTCCACAACAAAAATATTAGGCAATTCACTTTTTAATTTGAACTGCAGTAGTTTATTTCAACACATGATGTTTCAATCAGGAGAGAATTCATTTAGTTTGAACATTTATTGACACATGCCATACAGTATGATAAGGTGCATGAACACCTGACATCACAGCTGACTGCAGGAGAGAGGAGAACCATTTCATAGTTTGGCTGCAGCGCGGTGATTGGCTGCTGGAGAATGAGGTGAAATGTAATAGGTTAAAGAGAACGCCTGTGATGAGATGATTATATGCAGCTGCGGAGTGAATGTATGTACACCCAGTCTTCCTGAAAGAACTTGCGCTGAGCTTCATTTCAATCTTGAAAAAAAAGATAAATAACACAAATGTAAATTGCCCCACAAATAATAAATAAACACACAGCAAATAAATGCTGCCATCACATCGAAGTTAGAGGCCTTTGCATATTTAAACTTTCTGGACTTTCTGTATCTGACCGGAACATGGCAAAAACCCCTGGACTATTTTTCTTTAAATCAAATCACCCCAGCAGGATTCACATACATTGACAAACCTCGCCCACAAGGGCGGGGTGGTGGTATAGCTGCTATTATCAGAAAGGAAATAAAAGCTACCATAATCCCCATCCCTGATGTTTCTTCATTTGAACACCTGATCTTTAAACTATCTGGTCCCACTCCCCTGGTCACAGTCATCATCTACCGTCCCCTGAAGCCAAACCCCTCCTTTCTCTCCGACCTCTCTGACATTCTCACTCAGCTTTCTGCCATATCCCCATCTGTTCTCCTCTTCGGTGATTTTAACATTCATGTTGACGACCCGACCTGCAAATATGCCTCTGAATTTAAGGAAACCCTTCACTGCTGCAACTTCTCTCAACACATCAACTTCCCAACACACAGCCGTGGTCACATCCTGGACTTGGTCTGCTCCACTGGTCTCACCATCCATCATCTGTCCAGCCTCAATCTCCACATCTCTGATCGCCTGGCCATCATCATGGACATCCACATCCCCATCCCCGCCCCAAAAGCAAAAACGCACAATAACCTACAGAAATCTCAAATCCATCTCACCTTCAGCAATCACTGCCTCCATTACCTGCAAGATGTCTGTCTCCCCCCCCCCACTTTCTGAAAACCCATCTGAACTTGTGGACTATTATAACAGCACCCTCTCCTTCTGTCTCAATGAACTGGCCCCCACAAAAACAAAAAATGTCTCTTTCATACACTCCGCCCCCTGGTATACCCCCGAACTCCGCCAAATGAAATCAAGGAAACGTCAATTTGAACGCCAACACAAGAAAACCACACTAACAGTCCATCTTCAAATCTACAAAGACTATCTCCAGCAGTACAGTAACGCACTCAAAGCAGCCCGGTCTAATTACTACTCACAACTCATTCAGTCTGGCTCCAGCAACCCCAAGCGTCTGTTCTCCACCATCAGCAAACTTCTCAAACCCTGTGACAACGCCACCTCATCCTTCACCACCGAACAGTGCAACTCCTTCCTCTCATTTTTCCAAACCAAAATCAGCAACATTCACAGCAATCTGACACCCTCATCAGCACCCCCCACCTCCCCTCCTGGCTCCCCCCCCTTCACCTCACAGCCCCTGTCCCACTTCTCCCCTGTGACCCCCATGCAACTGTCTGACTTCATGACTGGAATTAACTCCACCTGCACACTTGACCCAATGCCCTCCAAATTTGTTAAAGAGAGCCTCCCTGCCATCTCACAACTCATCGCCACCATCATTAACTCCTCCCTCAGATCTGGATCAGTTCCCCCCTCTCTCAAACTGGCTGCTGTCACACCCATTCTCAAAAGACCTGGACTCACACCTGACATCATGTCCAACTTCCGGCCCATCTCAAATCTCCCCTTTCTGTCAAAAATACTTGAACGTGCCGTTGCCTCACAACTTAAAGCCCACCTCAGCTCCAATGATCTCTTTGAGCCATTTCAATCCGGTTTCCGATCAAAACACAGCACCGAAACAGCTCTTCTCAACATCAACAACTGCACCTCCTCCACTGCTCCTCTGTCCCAAGGTGTCCCCCAGGGTTCAGTGCTTGGCCCCCTCCCCTTCATCCTCTTCATGCTCCCCCTTGGCAAAATAATTCGTCGCCACAACCTTCAATTTCACTGCTACGCCGATGACATCCAACTTTATATCTCAACAAAAACCATCACCCCCACAACACACTCCACTCTCACCAACTGTCTCTCAGAAATAAAAGCATGGATGCAAACAAACTATCTCCAACTGAACAGTGCCAAATCAGACATCATCATCATTGGCCCCCCCATCCCGTATCAAAGACATCCAGAATTTCAACTTCACCATTGACAGCCACACTCTATCTCCCCCCCCTCACATCCGCAGCCTCTTTAACTTTAACTATATATTTATTTGTTGTTCCTTCCTTTTCTTTTCCCTTCACTATATCTGTAAAGCGTCTTTGAGCACCTGTAAAAGCGCTAACAAATTAAATAAATTATTATTTTTATAAGTTTTAGTGTACCTTCTCATCTTTTTTGCAGGTTCCATATAATATGTGAACTGGTTAAGTGAAGAGCAGAAGCCACTTTTCGAATGTTACACAATCCTTTTCCCATGCCATTGCTGCCAACACCTATCCATCCAAGATATTATTGATTGGGGTGTGGCCAAAAGTGCAATATGCTTCAGAATGTAACTGACAGAGAACAGTGCTTTTGTCCTGTGTTTTTACACTGTTCCCGTGGATTTTATTTTATTTCAAGATTTTTAATTACGTCGCTAAACTCATTGAAAAGGTCCTCTTCCTTTTCTCCAAGGTACACGACAAGGCAGCGGATGGCTATAGTTCTCTGCGTACTTCAATTGCATTGTGCTATTTTTGAAAAGGAAAAAAAGAGAAATTACCTAAATGAATATATTCTGAATGGGTGACTGGCAACAACTTGCATTTCAATGACAACTCTAAATAACGATCCTACCTCAAGAAGCATGTCCTTGATCTGCTTCACCGAGATTCATTTTTAATAAAAAGCGATATCACAATAGTAACCAAAGTATTTTTACTCTCACAGTAGCCTCTACTACTTTGTATCCTCTCACAGAACTATTCACAGTTCAAAGGCTGCTAATTTTGCTCAAACAGCAATTTGCCTATACAGTGCAACTACAAGGCTATCTCCTGTTTGAATGACAAAAGATGACACTCACCTTAAAATGACCTTTGTATATTTCTATTTGTCTTAACTGTGGGAAATTGTCCAGGCATGTTAAGTGGGAGTGGACTTGAAATCCTGAACTCAAGGTGTAGAACAATTAAGTTATCAAGCCAATTGCATTACTTACTACAACTTGAATTTAGTTTTGAGTCAATTAACGCAGAAATCAGAGTTCAAATTACACACAATATTAAGTTGATGTAATTACCAACATTATTACGTCAACACAACTTGTAAATTAATGTTTGCAACTTAAAATGTTTATCTAAATCAATGCTTCTCAAAGTGTGGTCCGCGGACCACTGGTGGTCCGTGAGCGCCCCCTAGTGGTCCGTGAGTATATTGGTAACATTTCACATTTGAAATTAATAAATTAATTTGAGTTTTCCGCACTCTCGCGGGAATATCTCCGCAATGGAGTGAGCTTAAGTTTCACTTTCAATTGCATGATATAGTCCCGCGCAACATCTTCATCACACATCTTGCCACTTGTTTGTACCATATTCAGGCGATTTGTAATCTGTTCTAGAAAAACGATGTGACTTTGGATATTTGTGAAGTTAGGTGGTCCGCGAGTGTTTTTTTATTGGTTAAGTGGTCCTTGGTATGAAAAAGTTTGAGAAACACTGATCTAAATCAATTAACTCATATTTTTATCTTGCAACCATGCATTTAATTAAGTGGAGGTGAAAGGTCGCCTGAATTCGTTTTTAGAGTGTGCTGAGATTATGTAAGTGTTTGCTATTCCCCTGTGGTAAATTGCTATGTTATAGTTACAACAAGTGATGGTGCCATAACTATAAGGCATGCTGGTAAAATACTGGAAGTCTGCAAGTATGTATCGCAACACGTTTTTGACAACTATAGTTGTCTCACCATGTATTAGATATTCATTTTATTATACAGTCTTAAAGCAGATCATATTGAATCATACTCTGGGCGTTTTACCTATCTCCTATGACTACATTGGGTTTTACAAAAGCTTTAGGATTTTATGGAACACAAGTTAGTGCCAAGATATGCCTGCAGATTAAGTGGCCTAGAGATTTGGTGCATTGTATAAACGGCCACTGTAAATAGAAACTACTGGCCAACTTTGTATCAAACACTTTACCCAAGGAAGCCGCACCATTGGATTGAAAATCAGCATGTCCTCTTAAAAGTTACGTACAGTATGGTCGTACATGGTCCTCAGAGGATTAATTAAATAATGATCACTGTTTATCTGGACCCTCCAGCAAGGGGAATAGTTTGGTATGGATTTCAAATGTACCTACTGCACCTATTGGATGGATTTGTAATAGCAATGGACGAAATGCAAGATTCAGCCCTGCCAGATCCTTTTTGAATCCATTTGTAAAGGCAGGGGGTTCAAGTGAAGCGTTATCAAATTGAGTGTTTGATTTGATATATAGTGAATATATGTTGTTGACCACCATCCATCATATCCTGACTGTCTCGTGTCAATCAGTGGCAGTTACAGGCCTTACGAGCTGCATGATTCATGGATATTATTCTGAAACAGGCAGTGAGGGAGCTGGCAGAGCGCCGTTTAGACCAAGACAAGGCTTCAAGCCTGACATCTCAGATTGGCCATTGATTTGTGAGAAATATCCCCAGGTGCCCCAGGTGTGATGTGGAGTGACAGCTGCAACATGACAGCCATCAATTAGCCCGCGCTAAGTATTAATGCAGCAGCTGGGAATGTGAGAATGATTGAGAATTAAAAAGTACATCAGTGAGCAGAATAGGATGTGGAGAATGTTCTATTGTCAGATTTAGAACCAAATAAGAGCCATTCAACTCATTCTGCGTCACAGCGTGTTTTTCAAAGACCAGCACACCAGAGGAGCCGAAGCGATGTTCAAAGATGACAGGGTGTGGGATGTGAAGGTGACACATAAAGCAGGTGCAGCTCAAAGCACATCACATCCCATTTGCAGCCTCTCTAATTTAACTATGAGAGGCTCTGCCATGAAGAATCTCAAAGCGGGGAGGAGACAGAGATATTGTATAGCAGATGAATGCAGCCTTCAGGAAAGCGGCTGATTGACAGAGAAAAGGGTAAACACTTCACAAGCACGCCGCTCGCTTCTGAGGGACTGTTATGCAAAGAGGGGGAGAGACGGAGGAAAGGGAAAATGAGAGTGCTCCACCCTCCGCCCCCTCAGCTCCTCTCAGGGGGTGTCAGGAGCTGTGTGTAAAGAACCCAGCGCCCCCATTTCCTGTGAGAGGGAGAAGCACTGAATTTTGATAACACTCGTTTCCAATTGAGCGCTTCAAAGAGGAAAAGGCTTGGAGACAATTAGAATGAGAGCGTAGCCCCGGCACCCTGAATAGCCCTTGATGAGAGCAACGGGCGACTTTGGATAGGTTAATCAGCCGTAATCGGAAAGCAGGTGTTGAACACGCAACCTTACAATCCCCCACCTCAAATTATATGATCGCCACATTCTTTTAATTAAACACGGTGTCCTTTCCCGCTGTCTCCTCCTTATTCAAAAGCGTGAAGCAGCGCTGATTGCATCAGATCAGTGACACCGAGAACAAATTGCTTTCCTACGTTGGCAGGGATGATGAAGGGGGTGGGAACAGGGTGTGTGTGTGTGTGTGTGTGTGTGTGTGTGTGTGTGTGTGTGTGTGTGTGTGTGTGTGTGTGTGTGTGTGTGTGTGTGTGTGTGTGTGTGTGTGTGTGTGTGTGTGTGTGTGTGTGTGTGTGTGTGTGTGTGTGTGTGTGTGTGTGTGTGTGTGTGTGTGTGTGTGTGTGTGTGTGTGTGTGTGTGTGGTAGGGGGGGTTGTGCTGGGGAAGGGTAATAGGGAGAGTGTTGCTTATCACATCTGAAGACGATACAAAAATGACTGTGCAAAACTCATCTTCTCGAGCCGTGGAGAAGAGATTTCAAGTTTCATTTTTAATGTATGAATATATTACAGTTCACAGACAGGTATCATGTGTGAAGTGCAAAAAGTCACATGTCACTAAAAGTCCTCTTGAAGTGAATCCAAGAATAATGTGACGTTTTTCAAAGATTGTTATATTCTATGATAAAGAAACATGACTTTTGTACTTTTGTTATAATGTCTTCAGTAAGTGTGCTGTGAAATGGTGATATTATTTCTTAAATGGCTCAAATTAAAAGCTGTTACCAGAACTAGCTCTTATAAAGCCACCCCCGCAGTTTCTCTGAAGTGTAATCCTCACTAATGGGGTGTGATCAAATAGATCCTCAAGTGCATCAGTCTTTGGATGCAAATACAACTTTGTACAGTTTTGTTGTCATTTTAGCCTTAAACCTGGTTTTATAGAGAAAATTAAGGCGTTGTTATTCTCGAACAGAAACTTATAAAAAAACATCCTGAATGTCTGTTGCTCCATACTTCTGTCAACATGCTAACATACGGTCAATGACAAGTCTAGCATTGTGATGTTCAGCGGGTATCATGTTTACCATGTCCAATGTGACGTTAAAACTAAACAGTAATTTACATAAGTGCATTCAACCATGAAGCTATACTCTCAAATAAAGCAAGAATACTGCAAGTACATTAGCTTTCAATAAGCCAAACCCCTTTAAATGCTACTGTATTGGATTCAAATGAGCTTACGTAAGGGCTACAGTACATACAAGAAAGAGATGTTTCCTTATTGGCCAAGCTGCATTCCAAACTGTGGGGTTTTCAGTCTGCGATGGAAGATGTCAGCATGCGAACCTTTGCTTATCAAGTGTTGATATGAGGGTCAATACGTTGTGCATGTCTTTGGTACAAGAAGAAGATTCCACAGAAGTCTTAGCTCAAACAGTTCACAGCTTCATGTGATGCTTTGTGCTGTACAGAAACTATATGGACACAAGGAAACAGCCCGAAGAAATAATGAATGAATTGGTTTTCCTGACATGGCCGGGAGGAGCATGTAATGAATGAAGTCCGCTCAGATTCCACGGTTAATCAATACCATCTCAGAGCGGCTTACTGGCTCAAACTGACGAGGCCTGTCTGTGATCGAAAAGACCTTTGGTTCTCGCTTTTATTCATTTTAGTTTGAAAGACGGGTTAGAATTGTTAGAAGGATACACTGATAAAAAACAAATTCCAAATGTGTTATCTTTGTTGGTATCATAATGTTAAAAATAATGTGCATGAAAAAGCTGGCTTTCGGCAATTCACTCCTGTGATATACTTACACTTACTTCACTTAAAAACAGTGTTGTGACTATTATATGGGCAGCTTTTACCTGGATTTACCGGCTAAAAATTATATTACATTCTAGACATTTAATTCATTTTAAATGTTTAAAACGAATTACTGACTATACGTGCATAACACACAGAGTGGGGGGTGGGGGGCATAGGGGCCCACAGGTTGTTTTTGCCCCTTTGCCACGAAAATGATAAATCAGGCCCTGCTTTCAACAACTCTAAAACACATTCATCTTGAATTTCCAACCGGTCAATACAATTGAACACCGGAATTGGTGTTCAGTTGAAAGAAACGTTGGCGTGTGCGTAACTTCACTTTACTACCACAGTGTGTGAGTGTGTGTGTGTGTGTGTGTGTGTGTGTGTGTGTGTGTGTGTGTGTGTGTGTGTGTGGTGTGTGTGTGTGTGTGTGTGTGTGTGTGTGTGTGTGTGTGTGTGTGTGTTTGTGAACTGAGTTGTTGTTGGCCCAGTCCAGTCAGTCTTGCAGCAGCCATTAGTTTGAGGCAGAGCGCTGACACTGATGACAGGCAGTGACAATGCGAGCGGGCCCCTGGAGGGGGGGGGGGAGGGGGGGGCTCCGGAGGCATCGCTTACTCCGGGTCAGCCAGGGCCAACCTATTTATCTGGGCAGTAATCTGAAGGAAAAAGGACAGGATGCCTGACCCCAGCACCTCGGGGACATCATCAAAACATTTCCTATTTCAGCTCCACCACACAGTGCTGCTGCTCTCACTCAGAACAGACTGTAACCAAAGAAAAAGCCCGACTTATGTATGTCATAGAGAAGATGTTTGTTTCTTGATTTTTTCGTTGTAGTGTAGGGCAGTCTGTAGTGTGGTGATTTTACACTGTTAAAGGGATAAAAACAAATATTCAGAATCCTTATCTTTAACAGTATGGTGATAATTAAAACATGTGGATGAAACACGGGTTCATTGAAGTTCTTAAGGGAAAACATCATTCAGAAAATTATGCAGCAAGGGATTACCTGAAGTCACCTATTATTAAAGGAGCCCTATTTTGCTCATTGTCAGGTTCATATTAGTATTGAGTGTCTTTACTGTGACATGTTTCCATGCTTTAATGTCCAAAAAGCTCTTTATTCTTCTCAATTTTAAATATTGTGGGTGTCTGTAGATTGTGGTTTAGCCAAAAGTAGTGTGTTTATCACAGTAATCCCAACATTTCCATATCACACTCATTAGATTTCTGCTGGCACTCATACGTGAGAATAAGCCTCACACCTTACAAAATGTTTTCATAAAAGTGAAAGGAAGAAATAGGAAATCAAAAAGCTCTTTTTATTTTTCTCGTACTGTGCTGCAGCACCTCTTTTCACCCTCTGTCTGAAACCAGAGCCCAGTCTGCTCTGATTAGTTAGCTGGCAGCTCTGTTGTGAATGGTCAAGGGCTAAGAGATGTCCGGACCCTTAGCCAATGACCTACAATGTGTTGGAGTGCCAATAGAAGTGCGCGTGTTACGTAGTGATGTCACTATGTCGCACAGGTAAACACATTTTCCAATCGCAATTGTTAAGGACCATAACAATTATTTACATGTTTTATCCACCAGGCTGAATTGACCATATTAGCAAAGTCTTCAGTTGAGTAGCAGTTCAGTGCAGTTCTGTGTTTTTTGGGTCCAAATCCCTACATGTCTTGTAGTGCTACGCACACCACATCTTTTCGACAAAAAACAAAAGGTTACTTGCCAGACCAAAATTCAACACTAAGGTCATGAAATAAAGACTGATGAACTCAAAGATCTAAAACATTTTCTATATACACAAAATAACCATTTCTCTCAAATATTGTTCACAAATCTGAAAAAATCTGTGATAGTGAGCACTTCTCCTTTGTTGAGATAATCCATCCCACCTCACAGGTGTGGCATATCAAGATGCTGATTAGACAGCATGATTATTGCACAGGTGTGCCTTAGGCTGGCCACAATAAAAGGCCACTCTGAAACGTGCAGTTTTGCTTTATTGGGGGGGTCTGGGGGGGTCTGGGGGGGTCAGAAAACCAGTCAGTATCTGGTGTGACCACCATTTGCCTCACGCAGTGCAACACATCTCCTTCGCATAGAGTTGATCAGGTTGTTGATTGTGGCCTGTGGAATGTTGGTCCACTCCTCTTCAATGGCTGTGCCAAGTTGCTGGATATTGGCAGGAACTGGAACACGCTGTCGTATACGCCGATCCAGAGCATCCCAAACATGCTCAATGGGCGACATGTCCGGTGAGTATGCTGGCCATGCAAGAACTGGGATGTTTTCAGCCTCCAGGAATTGTGTACAGATCCTTGCAACATGGGGCCGTGCATTATCATGCTGCAACATGAGGTGATGGTCGTGGATGAATGGCACAACAATGGGCCTCAGGATCTCGTCACGGTATCTCTGTGCATTCACAATGCCATCAATAAAATGCACCTGTGTTCGTCGTCCATAACATACGTCTGCCCATACCATAACCCCGCCACCACCATGGGCCACTCGATTCACAACATTGACATCAGAAAACCGCTCACCCACACGACGCCACATACGCTGTCTGCCATCTGCCCTGAACAGTGAAAACCGGGATTCATCCGTGAAGAGAACACCTCTCCAATCTGCCAGACGCCATCGAATGTGAGCATTTGCCCACTCAAGTCGGTTACGACGACGAACCGGAGTCAGGTCGAGACCCCGATGAGGACAACGAGCATGCAGATGAGCTTCCCTGAGACGGTTTCTGACAGTTTGTGCAGAAATTCTTTGGTTATGCAAACCGATTGTTGCAGCAGCTGTCCGAGTGGCTGGTCTCAGACGATCTTGGAGGTGAACATGCTGGATGTGGAGGTCCTGGGCTGGTGTGGTTACACGTGGTCTGCGGTTGTGAGGCCGGTTGGATGTACTGCCAAATTCTCTGAAACGCCTTTGGAGACGGCTTATGGTAGAGAAATGAACATTCAATTCACGGGCAACAACTCTGGTGGACATTCCTGCTGTCAGCATGCCAATTGCATGCTCTCTCAACACTTGCGACATCTGTGGCATTGTGCTGTGTGATAAAAGTGAACATTTTAGAGTGGCCTTTTATTGTGGCCAGCCTAAGGCACACCTGTGAGGTGGGATATCTCGGCAAAGGAGAAGTGCTCACTATCACAGATTTTTCCAAATTTTTGAACAATATTTGAGAGAAATGGTTATTTTGTGTATATAGAAAATGTTTTAGATCTTTGAGTTCATCTCATGAAAAATGGGAGCAAAAACAAAAGTGTTGCATTTATATTTTTGTTCAGTGTATAATAACAATTTTGATGCAGTTCTCACATCTTGGTGCTATCCAATGATAATACAATGTAAAAACAAAAACAAAAGAAAACGTTTCACTCGGATTCATAAAATACTCATGTAGTTGGCTATTTTTCGTAACCTGGTATTGTTAAGTCATGTTTATCTGGAAATTAATTAGCTTCCATCTTGTCCTATTGTGGCCGACAGGTGAAACGCATTACAATTAGGGCTCCGGATATTCGGTAGTAATCAGCAGCGAATATTCGTATATTCAGCCCGCGTGGGGAGCGGGGGGATGCGTAGTAATCAGAAGCGAACCACTTCAACACGTGTATTTCGGTTTATTCACGGCATTCGTTGTGTTATTCTACAGTAGGCTATTGTTGTTTTATAGTTATTTGTTAATGTAACCCTATTGGTGTTCTTTGAAATTGAAAAGAATATCACATTGTGTGACAACTTTTGTTGCAGTTGTATTCTTTCACACACAGTGACGTCACGAGCTACCCACAATGCAACATGCGCCATATATATATATATATATATATAAATACGCCATTTTCCTGGAGGTGCAAATATCCTGGAAGTGCAAATATAAACAGCTAGCTAACGTAGCCAGGCAGAACGCACTAGGTTTTTTTTCTGAATTAACGACCGAAGAAATCGCTGCATGTCTTCAGATTACATCTCTGGACTTGAGGGGTGTGCTCTAGGTCGTTACCAGCGTGAACTAGAGCTGTGTGGGTTGTCGGATTGCCCTCACAGACTGCCTGCAGATATATGGAAAAACGACCCACGAAAGTGGCCTTCGTCGATTTTGGCTGCATCTACGTCTAATTTCTGGAAACACCAGGACCCCACTTGTCACAATAATATTATCATGCCATTGCATATATGTGGTATTTTAGAGTTGACTAGATATTGATTAAGGCAATAGACTATGATATTCAGTACAGGAAGCTTAGCAACACCTAGACGGTGTACGGCTAAACCATCGACCTGCTTGCACCTCGCGTAAAACGGCGGATACCGGAAGTACGGTGTCGCCCTCGGCCCAATACCCGTATGTGTGTATGAAAGAATGTGTCTTAAGTGTAATTTGGCTTGGCTTCCTATTTTGTGTGGACATGCTTTTATTTTGAAGGAGTGTTAGTGCTGTTGACAGGAAGTTGTTGTTGCTATGGAAACAACGTGACGGAGATTAACGGAGAAAAAGTAATATAATAATATCTACATATAAAGACGGAGAAAGTAAATGATAAGGTTTATGGTTAAGTGTTAGCACCCCCCGAAGAGGCACAAGCTCTTACGTTGATATTGGAGTTTTCAATACATTAAAAAAGACGGGGAAAAAAACCCGAATATCCGAATAACGAAATTGAAACCCGAATAGTACTCCAACGAACGAATATTCGGATAATCGGATATTCGGGTACAGCCCTGATTACAATGGCCCAAAACATTTGGAAACATGCTGCAGTTACAAAGAAATGCTTAATAAAAACACATATGTGCCAAAACATCTTCATCCACTCAACAACACGTGCACATCCTTTAGAAAACAGTCACCAACTTGACGAAGCATGCACAGTCAGGAAAACTAAAAAGTGATGCACACAGCTGGGACCATGTTATCACTGATGACAATCATTATTATTAAGACGCAATATCGGAATTTATAAAATAGATTTATAAATGAATATGTGGAAAAGTATCCTTAAAGGACGTCAAAGCTTAAACAAAGACTTGGTTGTTCTGAGTCCAATAGAGTACTGCATGCTACATGGGTCTGACATATGTTTAACCCTGAGCAGAACGACTGCATTATGTATGCACAATACCTCAGGTTCAAAGGGTTAACTTGACCCACGTGAAGCTGAGGGCAGGCGCTGCAGCTTTGCTGCGTGTCTTAAGGTGTTATTTGATGCTATGTGTAGTGTGCTGTGTGAACTTGGATTTGAAAGAAAAGCATGACACCTATTATTTTCCCATCATATGTTATAAATAATGAATCATGTTCTCTTCACGTCACAGCGGAACATTTTCCAGAGCATGTTTTTCTTTTCAAAACCAATCATTTGTACCTCACCATTTTCAAAGTATGAACATCACCATGCAGAAAGTGTAAATGTGCTCACAGTGAGCAGCATGTCCGCTGTATGACTGAGTTTCATGCAGGTTCATATGAGAGGCTAACAGAGCAGGGAAGTCACTGTGTTGGCAGTCCATACAAATCTATTTCCATCCACGACAGAGATGAATAAAAACAAAGGGCTGCGTGGAGAGCAGGAAAACAAAGATATTCAAAATAGGAAACACAATGCTTAAGAAGATGATCATATTTAATATACAATATCTGTGATTCATAATAATTGTGATTTAATATGCAGCACAATATTCCCCCTGGTAAAAGCTGAAGCTTAAAGCAGAATTTGTATATTACAGAATCCTGCTGGGAGACTGCCCGCCTTCCAGAGGTCAGAGGTCGAGGACAGCTAAAGACCCCTGAAGTCTAACCTCTGCCACGCTGCTTCCGTCAAGATACTTCATTTATTTCAAGCTCTGTAAACATTTTAAATGTATTTACCCTAATAATATATATTTTTGAATACACTTTTAAAACATGGAATGTATTCGCATGTGATTTAATGGATTTATTACTGTATAAATCCATTCCCATAGTCCATGTAAACTATGTAAGTTGGATCAACTTCATGTATTGGTATTCTTTGACTACTGTACATACGACTTTATCAGTTCTGATCCAACCTTAAACAAATATTTGTAATCAACCCTTAATACGTTAAGTGGAATAACATCAGTAAATGAAGTTGGGCCTAAGCATTATTAATAAGCTGAATTACCATAACGAATACATGGATTGACCCAACCCAAGTTAGTTAAGTTGGATGATGTTGAAAAAGAGTAATTTAATGGAGTGGAGGAGTGAATCCTAAAACCCCGGAAATGATTTGACATTTGAACAACTCTGGTTTCCTTGTCTCAATACGTTAGTAATTACCCTATACTTTGAATATATATGTAAAAACATTGGTTACTATAGTAACAAGTGACTAAAGGAGACCATTCAACATCAGGTCTTCCGTTGGCTTTGCCGTATGGACGTATGAGTCATGTTTGTTTAAAGCTTACTTTTTTACTTCTGTCAATTACATTTAGGCTCCAGAAATCAGAAAAGGTGTAAATATGTGGAGAGCTTTCTGATTAACAAAACATGTACCAAAAAGGTTTGTTTACAGCAGATCTTCTTTTCTGCAATTTTACAACATCCAATGGAAAGTTCCCATTCATTTGTGTAAACGAAAATATGTCATTACTGCACCACTGCAGGTGTTAGTTACATATATCCTTAAAAGATGTATGGAATGTTTTGCGAGTTAAGCTCTTAAACACTACTTGGAGCAACAGTACTGACAGTGAGGCGCTCTGAATCTGTATCAGAGCGAGAGGTAGCAGCCAGATGAAGGAGCCGCGGGCACTGCTGATTACTGGCTATTTTATTAGAGCAGAAATAGCATTTCATAAAGCTGACTCATGTTAACGGAGCTGATGAATGATGAACACTGGACTGTACATCTAAACATGTAGGGGGAGAGGCTTACAGATAGGATGCAAGTTGTCTAAACAGAGGGGGGTTGATACAAGGATGTAGGTACAACTAAGTATTGTCACATCATTTTCAAGATACCAATGTTTATGGTGAAAGCAAACATGGTTGAGTTAATATGTCTACATTATACAGGCGGCTGAGAGAATGGATGTAATAGAGACACTATTAAAAATCACATTCCAATCAGGGTTTCATATCTTCCCTCAGCAAAGGGATCGTATATCTCTGATCCAGTTATTGGAACAATGTGTCATACAGTAAAACATGAAGTGTAATGACTCCACAGCGTTAATGTTGCTGTTACTCAGGGCTCCGCATTGGGCCTGGTAATGACTAATGTTATGTGTATTGATTTGTTCATGTTGTCAATCTGTTTGTTATTTACTTGTCAACAATATGTTGGAAACATTATACAATACCTCTGACATTTGACATGGGTTTTAACTAACGGGTCCATTAATGGTTCATAAATCACGTACTGTGTATCAATTTGAGCACAGTTATACATGAATATCTTGCTGTGGATGTCACTAAAAAATGTGTATTTAAAAGGTATAGGTCAGGGGTGTCAAACTCAAGGCCCGGGGGCCAAATCCGGCCTCTGACTTCATTTGCTGTGGACCCACAAGAGCTTGCAAAGAATATTATATTTGTATTGGTTACATGATGATTTACAGAAGCACGTTGCCCATAAACTACAAGTCCCACAATGCATCTCAAATTAGACTTTTTTCTCAAAATTTGCCTTTTTTTCTTCTAAATATGCTTTTTTTCTCAGAACTCTTTTTTTTAAATGTCACTTCTGTTTTTTGATTTGGACTTTCTTTCCAGAATTTGACTTTTCTTTTTAAATCATTTTGTGACATGCACACTGAAGAGACTTGCAATTATTTGCCCCAGACTTCGGCTCCGAAAATAATCCAATGCAGAGGCAATAATGTAATATAATACATTATTTTATATATATATTTATATATGTCTTTTTATATCGTCTTAAAGTTACAACCGGCCCTTTGAGTGCAGCCATAATGCTGATGTGGCCCGCCATTAAATAGAATTTGACCCCCCTGGTGTAAGTGATTAGATACCTGATGGATTTGTCAGAATATGTATTGTAATATAAATGTTGGCACTGAAGGGGGGCTTAATGACCCTTTTCAGAGGGTCCGAGTCCAACTGTGTAAACAGGAGGAAATAACACCAGCTTTTCTCGTGAGCATTGTTTCCGTTTGTTCGATCATGTGATATCTGTGCTCGTAATTTCACAACCACACGTACAGTATACAGTAAAGTGATTGAAAAAATGGAATGAACTGAATTTAAATAAGAATTGTTTAAAGTTCTGGTTTGTGTGTGTAAATATTGTTCTTTCTTTTCACTCTTTGTTCAGCATCTTCCTAGACTAGAAACAAATACTTGAAATTGAAGTGAAGAATATCATGCTGCATTTATTTATTAAGTGGGCCTTCTTGAAACTTTATTTTCCCAAATCCCCACTGTAACCTGGTTACTAATTCTACACGGAGCTACATATAATACTAACTGTTGTAGTGTTCTGTTTGGCAGACAATAAAAAAATGATTTCATATCAACTGAAAATTCATCATTTCTCAGAACGCACAAAGAGAAGATTTCATACTTTTCAATGAATGTGTTCAGATGTTTGTTGGAAACGTCCCGCACAGCTTCTCTGTTCCCCTTTGTGTTTCAGTTGCCGTTAATAAGATGAAGCAACAAAACCTTTCTTCCTGCCTGCAGCTGGCCTTATCGTGACGCACATACTACTGTCTCCACACACGACACTCTTTATATGTCATAGAATATAGCCCGGTAAAATATGTTTTAACATTTCTTATCAAAACTGCACAGGATTTCCACTTAAGATATATCTTAACACAATGTTCATGTGTTCCTTTGAATGGTACATGAAGTGTTTCACGTATGCTCTGTATTTATCGTGGTGTATCAACAAACTCCTTATCATTGCAAGAGCACATGGCAATAAAAGAGACTCTGATGCTTTGCCTGTGTGTATTACACAGTTTAAAAGTAATATATATATATATATATATATATATATATATATATATATATATATATATTTATTTATTTATATATACGTGTGTATTGAACTGATAATAATTGTAGTAACTGTAACATATGCAAGAATGAAAGAATCTCTGTGATTTCATTTGAAGTGAGTGATTGGTCAGATTGCTGCAAGTATCCAGGGAGAGCACTCTCTCTCATCACCCGTGTTGTGGAGCCTTCTCTATTTGTCAGGGGAGATGCATAATGCATGGAGGCTGCGAAAAACACTATCAGCTTTTCCACTATTGTGACAAGAGCACCAGGAGATAGGCTGCATTCATTTGGAGCACTTCTAGTTTTTTCCCCAAGGCTGGATAAAGACATTTTTATCAGCCTGTTTGCCAACGTGAGTTTCCTTCTGTCTTCCTGAAAATGGAAAACTTAAGGTCTAGGATAAAGAAGCTGCAGAGGAATCATAAAATAAGTTTGAACTGTTATTAGACATGGATTTTGATTGTCTAAGATGTGTTCCGATTTTAAAAGGCTTTGAGGATAGGTAAGCTTTGCATTCATGATTTGACCGAAGTGTAACAAAACAGCGCATTTCTGTCAGTGTGTCCGTAACATTCAGGAGAGTGTGTGTGTGAGGAGCATCGGTGTGAGCACATGGAGGGACTGACAAAAGAAAGAAACAACTGGAAGATTCCCGGGCCAAAATAAGACTTAAACCCACAACAAAAACATCTCATTCAGCAATATGAGGCAAAGCTCGTCTTAACACTCAAAATATGTGTGCAAATTCTTACCTTTAGCGCCAACGTCCGTCACTGCCGCCACACAAACAAGCAGGAGAGGGAAATAATCTCTGATCGCGTTCATTCTCAACCGTTTCCCAGGTTTGCGTTTCTCGAGCTTTTAGTATAGTGAACGTCCTTGAGATCAACACTATTCCTCCGGAGGACTGAAGCACTGAGAGCTCCGCCGAACAGCGACTGCACGCACGAAGAAGAACGCGCTCCTATCGGTCACTTCAGCCCGGGCTCGCTGTCTGGCTCCACTCATTGACCGAGGCGATGATGGGCTTTCAGTGTCACGCTGCCACTGTGACTGCAGACTGCACAGACCTCACACTGTCCTGACTGGATGACTGGAGCCTGTGGACTGCTGTCTGTGCTGGCCCGCTCTGAGTTCTGCTCCGCCGCCTGCCTTCAGCCCCGCGGACAGCTCCTAGCGTTGGCCAATGGAACACACGAGAAGCAACGAAGTTCCAAGTTTGGGACGTTCCAAACTGACTCTTTAAATACGCACTTGTTTTGTTTTGTTCAGACTCTCTAAATAACCCTAACCCATAGGATTAATGTTTGTTATTTTGACAAATGAAAAATGGCGTTGAAGAGTTTGTTCACTTCTTGAAAAAAGGACTCACTTTTGGCCTGTTTTTTCATATTGTCCCAATCCGTGCAAACATGGAATGGCAATAATTGTACCAGTGATGAAAGAAGTACTTTTTACACTAAATTGCATTACGATTCATTTATTTGACAGGCTGTGTCCATGTGTAATTACATTGTAATTGTGGTGCAATATGGGGTAATATGTGTGTTACATGGGTCTAATATGGGTATAAAAGGGGTGTAATAACAGTGTAATTACGGTGTCATATGATATGGGTGTAAAATTGCTTTATTATATGGGTCTAACATTATACACATGGATCTACATAACATCATCTGTAATGCTCCCTTTCAGTTGACATCATTATAAACACTGGGTACATGTCTTACAGCGATCAAGGTTCAAAGTAAAGACATTATTGAGTTACATTATCTAAATTGTAGTTTAGCTTGGCATGTGCTATGGACTACAAGTCAGGCTATCTCAGGCTCCATTCATTTTGTATCTGGCTTTTACAAATCCCCCAACTTGATGGAAGTGTAGTAATAAATGTGTCGCCCTTTAAAACTCTTTGTGGGCTGCATTTTCTCATGACACTGAATGTTTGCAGCTTTTTCCATTATGTTGGTGTAGCCTTTGGAACACATGCTTGAGGCACATACAGAGCCTTTTCTCTTGTAACATTACAAATGAGGGGAAACTCCCTCTGGAGGGGGCTTTGGGAGTCATACCTTGCAGACCATTGAAATACCTAAACACCAATAACACAAACGACAGGAAAGGGGAAACCACACTTAGCAAAATAAAGGCTTCTCCAAAACGTTGAAAGCAGGAGACAGAGCATTCTACCAATTCATAGAGCCTACAATAGCTTGATGGGCTAGCTAGTTACCATTGCTAGAATTGGCTAGCTACAGTTTGTATTTCAGAAATGTTGGGTCGATCAATTGTAAAACAGAGCAATACAAATCAGCTATGTTGACATTTGGTTTGAACAGCTTTGAACACAAAGGCTTTACATTCAGAGGTGAATCATTTCGTCTCACGTGGAAGGGATCTGGAGAACATCCTTCTCTGTGCTTTGCTGGCAATTGCAAAGTATTAGCGATGTGGAAAGTCCTCGTGAACCAAATGTGAAAAGCTATGACTAATGTAAGGAATGTAAACATACACAATGACAATTGCCAAGTTCAGTATGCAAATGGTGCAGCAGGCACGATATCATTGCTTACGTATTGTGTGTGTGTGTGTGTGTGTGTGTGTTGGCCTGAAGTCCTGTCAAAACAAGAAGAAGAAAAAAGCAGAAAGCAACTCAAAGCCAAATGGAATGCTTTAATGAGTCCTTTACAGAGATTAGCGATACAATGACCTGCACATCTGCATGTTTGCTCTCTGGAAATCGCTTCATCTGCATAAAAGAGAAGAAACACTTGTGAACCACATAAATATGAAAAGTGACCTTCTGAGAATAATTGCAGAACTGCTCGGAGAGCTGTTTTCCACTTATTGATGAAATGTGCGTCTCATCTCTGAGCCGTGTTTGAAAGTGTTCTAAAGTCCTGTCTCCCTTCCTGCGTTGACTCACCTGCGTCAGCCAGCTTCTGCCTCTCTAACATCTATTGGTTTTGATTCATCCCATACTGCTGCACCTCTGGCTACCCAGTGAAACCCCTGGCAGCTACGCTCAGCTTCTGAAGCTCTCGCAGTCAAGGTGCTGCACATCCCTCCAGCTGCAGCTCACCTCGCTGAGAAATGAAAACGTGTTGGAGCTCCTCAACACATTTGCTGTGATGTACGCACCTTTGCCTCACAGCAGACATGCTATTCATAGATTCAACACTGTGTGAAAGGCAAGTCCTGCACAGCATTACTCATCACATTAAAGGCACAGTCGGCAGTATGTGGAGCACTCACATGTGAGCTCTATTTATCTACAGCACAGGAACACATTGATTGATTGAAACGTTTATTAACAGCTTGTATATTGGGTACAGTACAGTACAGCTAAAAACATACAATTGTTAAGGGGATGCAGACCAGAGAAAGACTTTCGTCTTGTTTACATCAGGGTCCCCCATTTCCAATTCATCATATCATTTAAGACATGTAAGACATATTTGACAAACAGATGGGTTATTTACAATTTACATACAGGTGGTTTTTTACATACAGATTTCTTATTTACAATTTTCATTTTAGATTTCGTTCTAATACATCCTAACCGGACATTTAAGACATACCAAGTCTACAGATATACAGTTAGTAACAGAGTCTAAAATGCGAGTATATACATAGAAATGCGAATATATACATAGTATATACAGAGGAGATACAATATCATGTTTCTGATATTTACCCAAAGTAACCGGGTGGACCAAATGCCAACCGAGGGCAAGTTATCTGTAACATGGCTTAGTTAGATACTCATATCTGATTGGTTCATTTCGACATTCAGCGATCCGTTCCTTTTTTCGCTACCAGACCGTTGCTAAGGATAGCAGACCATTGCTAAGGATAGCAGACCGTTGCTAAGGATAGCAGACCATTGCTAAGGATAGCAGACCGTTGCTAAGGATAGCAGATTGTTGCTAAGGATAGCAGATTGTTGCTAATTGTTGCATATTCACTTTGATCATGAGACTATGTGCAGTCATATCAATCTGCCAAAAGGAGTCAGGTTGTTTTAACGTCATCGTTAACCATAACAACACATCAGAAAACACCATGGAATAATTAACAGTATTGAAAAGAAAAGAAAAGAAAAAACGGACAGGAAATAAGACAGACAGGAAGTAAACAATAAAGTGAATACGTCATGGGCTCATAGAGTGTTTAAAGACTGGTTCATTGAATACAATTTGAACAGGCCTCAACAGTTTTAAAGCAGAACACCTCGATCAGTAGGCTACTGCCGCCATTTTAAGTGACGTAGCTGTCCCCGTAGCTCCAGCAGTTGGGACGCTGTGGAACTGATTCAGAATCCTGCTCAACCTGTTGGGGTTCTTTTCTCAATAATGAACGTCGTGCTGCACATTTGACTTACTCAAGCTTAGGTAAATATAGTATTAAGTGGTTGGCATTGTAAAAGTTTAATGAAGAAAGAAATAATTCAACGCATGTATCAACATGTTATGCCTTAAGGATAGACACAATGCATTTTCGGGCAAAAAACATGCATTTCTTTTTTTACAAGGAAAGTCCACAAAGCACCTTTAAGGATTATGACTAACGGCATCAGGAACATTAGTAACTGTCTTCCTTTGTGTACATCCATGTATTATAGCAAGACACGGCTCACACAACCTCTCTTTCATATTCTGAGCATATATAATAATGAGATGTGATGGCAACAGAACCAAGGCTTTAAGGCCTATTCAATGTTATCTTTTCATCGTGTTGTAAAGGGTCATTTCTTACAAGGGGATTTGGTTTCTTTTAAGGAATTTATTTTCACGGATCAACACATTGCTCTATATAATTCCCATGGTGCACTGCTGCAGTTCACTTATTATGCTACACATCTGGGACTATTTGTGTTTTGTAGGATGTGGGTCAGTTACATAGAAAGTGGGGCTTCAGGTCTCACTTCTTCTAAGAATCTTTCTTTGTGTCTCTCCCCCAGTTTAAAGATGTCTCTCCTACCTGCAGAGTAATTGTTGCCCTACTGTTGAATCTGCCAATCACAGCCTTAGCTGACAGCCAAGTCAAACACCACAGCACTTCATTTCCCACAAGTATTGCTTCATCGAGCAGAATGAAAGATATTTACATAAAAAGACAGACAGAACACGTATTTTCACATCACTGTATTCAGCAGTATATTACTTTGTACTGTATCTGCACAAATACTTTTAGAGTGACATGTTTAATATGATGACATTGCTATTGAAGATTCTTAAAGAAATGGAGGAATGTTCAAGTCAAGAAGTGAATAAGAAAATGAAATGTCCTTTTGATATGTGATGTGAGAAAAGATTTACAGTGGGGCCAAAAGAAAAGATATTCTGTCTATCCGATCATCCATGGAACCCTTCTGTTATGGAAATGTATCACCATGTTTTTATTGATTCCTATCCACTTGTACACCACAGACATTTAAGTTGTGTGCGCAAATTACAAATAGCAACTACAATGTTGGAGTTTTCAAGAAAGGGTATTCAAAAATATGAATGCTAATTAGGTCCGGCAGGTCTGGCTGGGCAGTCAGAAGATGCTGTCGGATGAGCTTAGTGACATGGCCGGTTATCCTGCTGGAAGAAGCCATTAGGAGATGGGTATTCTGTGGATGGACACACACTACAGATGGACTTAGTACCAAGGGGGCTTAAAGGGAGCCAAGAAAATATCCCCACACCAATACAGCCCCACCAGCAGCCAGAACCCTTGCTTCAAGGGACAATGAATCCAGACAACATGTTGGATAGCCCCTTTCCCAAAACACACACACTTCCAAAGTCTCTGCCAAACACACACACTGAGCAAGGGTTGATTGCTTTATGCATTTTTTTCCTGATTTTATGAATATAGATTATGAATCCTGCTGACTTTGGTGATCCCCAAATCTTTCGCTGTTCCTTGTTTTTTCTGAGGTTGACGTGTGTAATATGTCTCAAGGCAGACACCCCCCAGCGCGTGCACTCCGCTCTGCATCAGCCAAACAGCTCGCTGCACCCGCACTGCGAGGGGGACCCAAGTTCCCATCAGCAAAAACACGTGGGTTTGCTATCCTGGCTCCAAGATGGTGGAATGAGCTCCCCATTGACATCAGGACAGCAGAAAGCTTACACACCTTCCGGCGCAGACTGAAAACTCATCTCTTTCGACTCCACTTCGAGCGATAGAATTAATAACAGAGCACTTATATACTAATAAAGGACTGGCTTGCCTAAAGCCAGCTGAGTAGCACTTGAAATGTTTGGCTCTATGAAACCTGATGTACTTATATGATTCTGTTTTCTTCAGGGTTGTGTCTTCGTGGTCGAATGTACTTATTGTAAGTCGCTTTGGATAAAAGCGTCAGCTAAATGCAATGTAATGTAATGTAAAAGGCATGCTGGGTAGGCTCATAACGTGGATCTGTTTCCCCTTACGTATCGTACACACGGTTCCGTCGCGTTGAAACTTGCCGGTGGGCGTGTCTGCTGCGCGACCAACAACCGATCACATTAATCTCCCGCCCCGGACACACAAGCACGCGGTTTGATTGGCTAGCGCTTGTACTGGCATATCATTTGATTGGCTGGCCCTTCCGTCAACATTGAAAAGTTGAACTTTTCTCAACTTTCAGCTCGAGCAACGGAGGCAAAGCGAAGCAACAGAACCACAATGCAGTTCGGCAAAGCGTGACACCCCAACAAAGTGAATGGGAAGCGTCTCCGTTGAAGCACACGACGGAACCGTGTGTAGGGAGGAAGTTATCTTGGCGTTGAAGCAGATTTTCGTAGTGGCGAAACAGTGGTACTACACTTGTATGACTCGCTGCCGGGCCCTAAGAGCCACTACATTCCCTGTTCAGGGACATGACGTCATAGTGCCCAAAAATACTCTCATTCACTTACTTCACCTAAAGCAGCGGATCGCTTTTTTGACATAAACCCAGTATGAACACTTGAATAGCCCCTATTTAAATCAAGGGTCATATATCAGGGCATTTAAGTCTTAAAATGCAACAAAAGCCAAATCCAGAGTTAGATTTCCTCTCCATTCTTTTGACTTGGTCGAGACGTGACACAGCAAATTGGGGGCTGTTAAAAACTTGAGTGTGCATGCTCTATGGGCCAAATGAATGTGGGAGGTCCCCTGAAGTTCCGGGTATTTTTGTTCTTGAGAGCCGGGACATTTTGTCTTCATGCGCCACTGAGTAGCTTTCAAAGGAATGAACAGGCTCGCCTTCTCTATCCACTTCTCTTGATCCATTCATTTACAGTTTAGTCTCTTCCCGCCACCAGAGCCACCACCTGGTGAAGCTAGAACCAGCGTCTCGCATATCGTTAGCCTAATAGCATAATTGCCCAAGTCATATTTGAATGTTTTTGGAAAACAAGGAAAAGTGCCCTGCAAAAATGCCTAAGTCAAAGCGATGACTTAGGCAGATAGTGATTTTGGACTCTAAAATGCATTCTGATAGGCTGTGGACATAGGCAATAAAGGCAGGGTGATGCAGCAGTGGTAGGAGAGTAAAGTTAGGCAGATATCACAATTTGGCCAAAAAATGACTTAGGCAATTATGCTATTAGGCTAACGATATGTGGATTTTCTACATATCTTCTGCAAAGACAAATAGGAAGGAATCCACAATTGTTTATGTCATTTCACTGCAAAGTGATCCACAAATGCGGAAATATCACTTTACATGTAAACCTTCAGATTTGCAATTTCCTTTGTATCCTTGGGGATATCACACAAACAACTGCATGTTTGTGGATATATATTTTAGTTTTATAGTACACATTTGTGGATTGTCTTCTGACTTCCATACAGGTGTGCTTTTCCTCTGTGAGTGAATCCAATGAAATCAGTGATTCCTTTCAAATTAATTCATTGTATGTCAAAATGTCAGAACCTGAAATGGTGGTGTAACTGGGCCTTAGTTCTCTTAATGTAACACTTTGAAGATGTTTTGGTTCTCTTTGACACGTTTCTATCTGGGAGTATACAACATGTAGACCTGCTTTACAAAAGTTGTTGTTTTCCTCGTTCTGTTCACTCCCTGTTCGAGCAATGTGCGAGACAGTAATTAGCAGGATTTAGAACAAGCCGTACGCAGAGCTTTGACAGATATTTCTATTCCCTTTGGATCAGAGAAGAATGACTTCATTGGATGTGGTTTGGAGAAAAGCAAGTGGCTCAGTTCTATTACCTTGTAATAACAGCAGCACATTAGGGCTCCTCTGCACTTTGCTCTGCCACTGGGGCTTATTTGTCTTAATAAGCAAAAGTGTCGTGCTGCTTCTATTAGACACTGGATTATTCTCCCTTCAGAGCCTCGGGGAGGTTTCCCCAGCGGCTCCTCCTGTAGTTATTCTGGCAGTGAAGCCCTGTCTGCCACGACTGGGGAATTATGGAATAACATCTAATCAAGGTGTTATTTTTCACTATATGCTCTTTACAGAATCCAAATGTTCCGACTGTACCATCGCAATACATGAAAGGAGACTTGTTATCCTTCCTAGGGTTTCCCTTCCCTGTAGTGTATATAAAGGGTTCTGTGCATGTTTGTCTCCCACACACTCCGCCCTGCCTCAAACGCCTCCATTGTACTCCTTTGTTAACTTCCAGAACATAGTGACATCACTATGAAAAACTCTCGCTTCTATTGGACAGCGCTCCAACACATAAGGGTGGGGCATCTCTAAGCAGTTGACCAATCACAACAGAGCCGGCCAGCTATCCAATCAGAGCAGACTGGGCTCTGGTTTCAGACAGAGGGTGAAAAGAGGTGCTGCAGCACAGGCAGCATGAGACACATAAATAGCTTTTGAACATTAAAGCATGGAGACATGTCCCAGTAGAGGAACACAATATTAACCTGATAAAGATCTCTCTTCTGTATAGCTCTTAGAAAAGTGTGTCTTATTTGAGGCCAATGCAGTAGCTCTTACACAGATGTGGCTCATTGGAAGCTAATGTACCTGAAGGATTCTTGAGTGCTTCCTTATGGTTGTATGCACTAATTGTAAATCACTTTTGATTAAAGCGTCAGCTGAATGGAATGGAATCCTACAGTTATGCAAATCAAATGTAAACACACACAAACGTCACATCAAACCCCTGTGATGTTTCTTCATTAACATATCATCTAGACCAGTGGTTCTCAACTGGTCAGGCCTCGGGACCCACTTTTTCCTTTGTCAATAGATCGCGACCCGAAATTTTGAACCACTCAAATCTATTCAACAAAAAATCGTACAGTGAAATATACTCTTTTCAGAATACATTATTAATTAAAGTGAAGTTCAGTGCACATATCCCTTATATCCCTTCACAGAACTAAAGTATGCTTTAAATAAAGTTTAATGAGATGATGGAATCAAAGCTGAACTGCATAACATAAAAAGGCCCACATGCTGAAAACCCAACCCCAGAAGGGGGTCTGGGGGGATTCTCCTCCAGGAGATTTTTTGAAATACTAACATATAAACTATCCATTCTGGTACACTCTGAGAAGAAAATAAATACATCTATTACTACCGGACATATTAATAATATTGTATGCCATTGTTTGTTTTTCACTTTGTTCTGACAGCTGAACGTGCTGCTCCTCACAGAGAGAAGAGTAAAGAGGAGATAGTCTGTGTGACTTACTTTAAATTGTGGGTAAGGGTAGATAGCCCCCATTGTTCTGTGACCTGTCAATCATCAAACTGGGGGACATATTTCATTATGTGTTCATTTTTATCTGAAGTTGTACCCATGGATGTATAAAGAAGAGTTCTACCGCAAAGTTATTCTCCGTGGGGACTTCCGGCAACAATCTTGATTCTGATTGGCCAGAAGACTCGGAAAAACATCAGCAAAGATGTTTTATTGAGAAGATGATCACTACGTGACAGAAGTTTTCAAAGCCGTTCATGGTCTCCGGTACTTCCAGTCCAACGCCTACTGCATGCACAGCGTTAGAAAATCGGGCCTTCAAAATAAAAGTTTGACTTTTTTCCCCCCAAAAACAAAACATTTATTTTTTATTTTTTTCCTACATTTTTTTTTCTTCACTCACACATCTGCGACCCACTTGAAACGGGTCCGCGACCCACTTTTGGGTCGCGAACCACCAGTTGAGAACCACTGATCTAAATGACTCACGTGACACAGAATGTGTGTGAGTGTCATGTCGATGAGGTATTTTAAAGTTGTTTGGTAGAAAATGCAATGTATTATTTGACCAAATGGGCTCATTCAGTATTCCACTGCATGCGTCCTGCTGGAGTGTCCAGCCATGCTCCTGCTGAGAGAAGAGAGGTCAGCTAATTCTCCTCTCTCTCTGCACTGTGACCAGATGTGACCTGCATAGCTGAGGCTCTCCACGGCCGTGTTCACACTGCAGTGAAACAGGTCCCAGTGTAGCTCTCGGTTTTCCCTAATATGGTGCAGATCGTATGATTGTTATCCGTATGATCAGAAAAATGATGTACAGAGGCATAATGTTTCTCTCTGGCCTGCATTGCAAAATATAAAATGGCCTGAGAACAAACAATTCCTAGATCATCCGGGGTTCTGAGCACCAGAGAAGCCCTGCTCTGTCATGGCCAGTCTCGGCTCGTTCAGAAGAGAGAAAACATTTGGGACGTAATGATTTGACTAAGGATGATTGTACTGGATGTGCCTGCCTGTGGTTTTTTATGCGACCGAAGTCAGAACCCGTAAGAAGTCCATGAGTTTCATAAAGCCAAAGTGTGCAGCATCCTGCGTGAATGGGTATTGATGTATGCCCAATCATGTCTCTCCATCAACTTTGAATGCAAGCTTTCATCTTCAAAAATGTGACTTGTATTCAATTTGAACACACTGACCTCTTCTCTGCTACAGTAGGTGTCTCCAGGAGCACACTTTGCCATGCTGGCATACAGACTAACAAGCTGTAAGCAACACCTGAGTGCTCAGGTATCAATCTTTTTTGTGATGTGTGTCATTTCGACAGTTTGATTTTTTCTTACCGTATAAAATAGTTAAAATCTCTGCAAAAAGTGAGGGTCAAGTTTGAGTTGTGTTTGTCTTGGACCGAAATTGGCGTTTGACTTAGTAAGAAACATTTGTTAGAGGTATGTTTTAAGAATTGCAATCATTAAATCTGAATAAAATATCAATCTGAAACAGATAGTAGAATCATTTGCAAAAGGAGTTTTTTTGCAAACCAGTCAACAGCTGTCTTCACCCAAACACGTGTCTGTC
Organism: Harpagifer antarcticus; assembly: GCA_902827135.1. Classification (NCBI taxonomy): domain Eukaryota; kingdom Metazoa; phylum Chordata; class Actinopteri; order Perciformes; family Harpagiferidae; genus Harpagifer; species Harpagifer antarcticus. Next base: position 1,147,568 of record CADEHL010001074.1, read on the forward strand.
TGTATACAGCCTTAATCCTTCAGAACTTTTTACATTCAGAAATAACGTTTCAATTTATACCAAAGAAACATTTAAGTCTATTGATCAGGAAATGTCCTCATAATCTTTATTTGTATGTGTTAGGGGGTGTCAAACTCAAATACACAGTGGGCCAAAATAAAAAAAAGGGTACTAGTGGAGGGCCGGACTGGTTCAATGTTTATTGAAAAACTTATTGAAATGAACTTATTGCACATATTAAACCTGGAACTAACTAAGCTTAAATTATTGCCTATAAAAACAACATTAAACATGAAATAATCAGTTGCATTTATTTCTTGGCTCTATCTGCAGCTTTTCCAGACTCATTTCTTATGATTACATTTCTCCACAGGCCAACAACAGCTTCAAAAAAACTATTTCCATCAAAGAAAAAAACAAATATGCCGTGTTGTTATGGGGGTTATTCCCTATCTTTATTCAAGAGCGTGGTATTTAAATTTGAGAGCATACTTTATGTATTTCTTTCCCTCAAACCCTGTCCTCACACTCAAATAGTGCCTGCTTGCACTTTGCTCTGCTTCTGCTCAAACTGTACGCTTGCACTCAGATATATTGCCGCTTACAGATTTCCTGTGTTCCAGTTTAAAACCTTCTCCTCGCACTCAGGCTGTTTCTGTGCGCGCGTGAAATGTCTGCTCTCAGATATATTCTGTGCACGCTCGAAACTTTTGTGCAACGATCCTGTCAAAATCCCTCAACCAATAGGAGGCCAGGTGTCCTTGCGGGTGCGTTCGCTTTACTTATTACAGCATCCCGTAAGGGCGGTTACTCTTTGGTTTATAAACTCCCGCCCTCCACGGCTTTATAACATAGCATGTACTTCACTGTACAACTTTTTTGTGGGGGGGGGTGTGGGTAAGCACAGTTAGTATATGTTGATAAAACGGACAAGTCAAATCAAGCAATCTGATGTTTCTTAGCCGTGATATAATGAGCGTATATCCAGGGTATAATTGTAGTTACTTTTCACAAGTCAGTATCTCTCGCGTCTGTGAACCGTTACAACTTTAACATTACGTCCGTCACGAAACTAACTAACAAAGCTTAAGATGGAAACATTTAAGGTTAACTTCGACCTCCGGGGTGGGCTTACTATGGAGGAGTGGATTGAGAAGTGCCTATCTCCAGAAAAAAAATCACCTACAATGCTGTCTGTCTAATATGTTCGCTAGCTGTTATTGTTTTGTTGTTGCCCTGTTTTGTGCAGAAGACAACGGAGGGACGATTTTATTTTATTCCCGGGCTGATTTTTAGTCCCAGTCCGCCACTGAACGTAGCTATTATCTAAAGTGCTGGTATATACTAACTGTGCTTCTCCCCCCCCCCCCCCAAGTTGTAAATCAAACAAGTGGGCGTCACAGCCATTATATGAGGGTGGGACAAGTCCCCCCCACTTTTTGAAATGATTAGTTTAGACCCCCCCACTTTTACCATGTGGAAAGTCCGTGAATCGGTCTCTCCACTCGCCGCACTTTGTAGAGCGCTGTGTCAGTGCTTCACTATCAAATCCATTCCACTTGCTTATTGAGAGAATGCCCAAATCAATGAAACTCCGTACCATGTTTTCACTGCTACTTTGTACCAAGGCAGATTCTCACATAGCGCGCGCATGTTCAAGGAGTGTTGCCATAGTTGGACAGCTCAGATCTGTTGTATGAAGCGATGCCGGTAGCGGAGGTAAGGCACACACACCAAGTGTTCAGGAAATGGTTAATACAGCGAAAATCAAAGCTGACGATCTCTTGGTTTGATATGTTTTCTCCCCCAGACAACATGGTCATAAGAAAAAAAAAATCAAAATAGAGGAAAGTAAGTTCTCAGCTGGTAGCAGTTAATCAGTTAACAGTGATGGCGGCGGCGGCAAAAGCGTCTCACTTCTGGAGAGGAGTTTCGTCTTTATGTCATGATAGAGAGATACAAATACTGAATAGTTTAGATGAGAAAAGGCATCGAAATGCCAGGTTACTAGTATTTATCATGTAAACAGGGAACATGAATAACCCGATCTCTCTCTGCTCAGTCAGTGTGTTTTACTGGAGCCTCTGTTCGATAAGAGAGTTCTTTAACTTAGGTACTCTCTCAAAATGGTAATGTGCATTATGTTTTAATTGTACTTCTTATCATTCAGAAGCTTTTTGTGTGTGTTTATGTTTTACTGAGTGCTTATAGGCAATTTCCATCCCAGTATTCAGTTAACTATTTATTTTCTGTGCACATTACATAGACTAGCTAATATTCTACCTACTGCTTGGGACTTTGAGTCTTCAAAATGTCCAATGTCACAGACTGGGACTTACTTTAGAGTCAGTTGTATTTACATTCAGTATGACTTGTTATGATTCAATGTGAAAGAGTATACTGCTCAATAAATAGTGATCACTTCACCACCTCTCTTGACATAGGCGCTTGAGAGTGAGTCAGAGGCAGAACACAGGGACAGTGGAGAGAGGTCCATTGCTGAGGTGAGTGATGAAAGGGAAATGACAGTTTAGAATCAATTGTGATGTGGACTCTCATCCCAGAATGTTAAGGAAATCAGTGGGGATATTGAACAGGAAGCATTTCAGTCAAGGGGCATCATATGACCAATATAGACGGAAGAACAACATTTATTTGAACATTTAAAGAGCCTGTGACACGAGTTTCCCCCATCATCCAAACCCATCAATTTGAGTAAATATTGTCCCCTTGAAAACTGTTACTGAACTGATTTTGGATATTTGTACTTTGATAACCATTAATCTGCATTTCAATGTTGACCATTTTCTGGATCTTCTCGGGGATTCTTCAAATCCCGCCAAATTATGTGTGACGTCATTGCGGGCACAGCGCTCCAGCTGCACCGTTCAGGATCCCAGCATCTGCATGTAAACGCACGATGGCGCACACAGCAGCAAGCTCAGACAGCGATGACAGTTTAATTTTGAACGTGTCTGAGAGCTCATCTGAGGCTGAAGGATCGGTTTATGTTGTATCTGTTAGAAGTTTAGGAATTAGGTGCGTCAATATGGGCGATCATACGGTCATGTAGCCAGTGGTGGAATGGGACTAAAATCATCCCGGGACTCTCGACCGTCCCACTTCGGTACCGCTAGTAAATTGTCAACGGGGGGAGTGGGGGATGTCAGGGGCACCGGGTGCTGTAGGCTAGGGAAGGCTAAGCCTTCCCAAATATTTGTGTCACTGCATCCTGGTAAAATACAAATATAATGTATAATGTCTGTGTCTTTGACATTCGCGCTGCTAGCCACCTGTGCCCTGTACTACGAAGCCAGTTCAACATACCCTGGATATGTTTGAGTAACAAACTAACTAACAACAACAAACTAACAAACGAGATCTCATAAAGCGGTCCTACGACGCTGGTTATCAACTCGGTAAATCAAGCCAGGGTTTCTCTCACCAGCTGAGTGCGCGTTCACGTCTAAGACACGAGTGGATCTGACTTTAATTACATTTGACTCGAGTGTTTCGTCAACAATGTGTTGCTTAAAATAATACTTCTGCATACAGTATGTGACACTGTAAGTGTTGCACGGCCAGATATGGCTGGAGAAGCTGACTCAGATAAGGAAATATATGATATATTATGATATTATATGATCGATGATCTGATTGATGGGATAATATGAATGATAAGTGCGACACGTCGACGTCTTCTCTGCATACGGCAGTTTAAACTGTATTTCCTAATCCTGTAATATGACTTGAGAGATTTAAACTCCGCACACTGAGTTGATCTCTTTTCTATAGACGCCGGAGGCGGGCAGCGTCAGGTAAAATAAATTATTAAGCCTTCCCAAACCTGAGCCTCACGCGCCGCCTATGGGGGATGTGATAGTGACTTATCCCACCGGCCCACTTCGGTACCGGCCCATCGGGATTCGTCCCGATGGCCAGTCCGCCACTGCACCCAGCCCACGTAAACTGTCAACGGGGGGAGCCTCGCTGCGGGGAAACGGTGGACCTAGTGTCCCGATCGGAGTGGGAATAATAATAATAATAATAATCCGTGCATTTTATCCATTAATTTCCCAACATTGTGGTAAAAAAAACACACGTTTAATCCACGCTGGTGTACTACAACTACAAAAAGCATCGGTTTGTTTTCTCATCAGGAAATGCAAACCGGCTCAAACAAGCGATTTTTAAATCATCATCCTCACGATCATTTAATGTATCATATGTTCGCCGAATTGACATGAAAGCACTAATAAATGTAGTTTCATCCACTTGAGTTTACAACTACAAAAATAATCGATTTGTTTTTATATCACATCCTACGGGAGGAAATTCAGCAGCTCTCACTGCCGATCTGTAATCCTAATTTAATCATCATGTTCACCACGATCATTTATGTTTATGTTCGCCGAGTTGACATGAAAGCACTGACAAATATGAATATACTGTAGTCACCTTCATTAAAACATTATTAACGTGCCTAAACTCAGTAATTCACCATTTCTACGCATGACAACACACTTTGTCCGTGTTTGGCTCTCTCGCCGCACAGTGAAGCGTTCCCGCATTGACGTCACTTCCGGCTTCCCCCAAAACCTCAAAATGAGTCGAAGGAATTTCCCCGCGATGTTCGAAATTATTGATATTTATCGGAACGGTATCGCAACTTCTTTTTTAAACTGACGGTTCGAGATGACTAGTAGCCCAATATTTCATTGCACAACAGTTGTTGGGATGCTGTCACAGGCTCTTTAAGTCAATGATACCATTCCTAGGTGAACTTAACATCTGTATGGAGTCAGATCAGTCTCAATATTAATAAATGCTCACAGAAGGATTCACTAATGTATTTTGCGATTTATATATAAATGACTCTCCACAACAATATCTCTCAATGCACTCGCAAATATTTATTGTTGTATATAAATGTACAAAAAATGGCCATTTAAACTGCTTTTTATTAATTCAAAGACGGCTCTGAATTAATAATCAAATATGTTTCCTTTCTTTACTACTGGATGAAATTACAAAATGTACCCATCAATTTCCTCATGCTAGTATAGTCACATAAAAGTATCAAACCAAATGCACCAGAATACAGGAAATCTATTTTTTTTTCGTGGTGGGGGACCCCCACACCCCCCCGTTAAAAATGTCCCCCCCACATTCAGGATGCTTCCTACGCCCATGAGTGAAGTACATAAATGTTATGTTATAAAGCCGTGGAGGGCGGTAGTTTATAAACCAAAGAGTAACCGCCCTTACGGGACACTGTAATAAGTAAAGCGAACGCACCCGCAAGGACACCTGGCCTCCTATTGGTTGAGGGATTTTGACAGGATCGTTGCACAAAAGTTTCGAGCGCGCACAGAATAAATCTGAGAGCAGAAATTTCACGAGCGCACAGAAACAGCCTGAGTGCGAGGAGAAGGTTTTAAACTGGAACACAGGAAATCTGTAAGCGGCAATATATCTGAGTGCAAGCGTACAGTTTGAGCAGAAGCAGAGCAAAGTGCAAGCAGGCACTATTTGAGTGTGAGGACAGGGTTTGAGGGAAATAAATACATAAAGTATGCTCTCAAATTTAAATACCACGCTCTTGAATAAAGATAGGGAATAACCCGCATATGTTGTCTCAAGAAACAAAGTGCAGAAGGAAACTCAGGTTGCTGCTCTGTGATGCTAGTTCAAGCCAGATACTTGGCATCTCATCTTGGGTGCAAGGTCATCAATGTTTGGGCTCAGGCGGTATACTTGTGCATATTCGTATTTGCCATTGGAACACAGGTTAGCATCTTATTGGTCAGGATGTATTCAGTGGTTTGTATCAAGTGTTTGATACTTTTGATCACCTAACTTGTTGTCAAGACCGAACTTTGAGGCATGAACCCAAATGAATGACTCAACACAGAAGGTGTACAAAATAAGGTTTTTACTGGAGTTAGCACAGTAAACAACGTTTCAAACTAAAATCACTCACTTGAGGAAAACTATATACAAGGACAAGGCACTTGAGCAAATAAATCAAGTAAACCTGGGTTGGCGATAATGGTTGTTGTCTGTATCGCACGCCAAGACGAACTGGCACAAGACAAAGGGAGACTAGGACAATACAAGAGGCAAGGGGGCACAGGTCGACACAATCAGGGCCGGGTAGACAATCATAGACAAGGGCAGTGGTGGCCGGCCCATAGGGGCGCTAGGGGCGCCGCCCCACCTCTTCCCACATTAAAAAAAATATATATATATATATTTTTTATTTTTAATGAACAAGGTAAATATCATATAGTTGGTATCAGTAAAATGTATAATCTACAATAAAATCTCGTTTAAACTTGTGTTACGATGTCTAAAGTTACTGATAAGTCACATGTTTCCTGCCTGGCCGCAGCGTGTATCATTACCCTCTCTCGTCTGGGCGCTAAGAGAGGAGCCCTCAGCCAGTGCATGCAGCAGCAGCCACTAGCAGCTGACTGTTGCTATTTGTAAACTATGCCTCCGAAACATAATTTCAGCCAATCAGCGTCGTCAAATCTGATGATCAGATTTGTGCAGTCTGTGAGTTGGTTATGGCTAGAAAGGATCCGTCTTGTGTAAAACTCTCGCGAGAGTTTGCGAGTCACGTGGCTGAATGTTTACGTTTGACAGGCAGCCTTTCAGTTATGATCGTTAATCAGTGGGCCACAGCAAATGATGGTGAGAAGCTAAACTATCTATTAATTATGTCAATTACAGAGAGTGTGATTGTAACTGTGTGACTAGCTGGATGCAAACAGGTACACGCTGTCTTTTGTTTCCCATGCTTGCTCTTCAAACAGCCGGGGACAGATACTATGTGCCCGTGATAAATAAACACACACACACACATATTATTGTATATAGTTGAGTTGTGACAGCATCCATCAAACTAGATTTGCTGCCTTAATGGTCTGTTTTCTAATATTTCTGTGTTTCTGAACCACTTCTGTGTCTGAATATTATGTTCGTATTTAGTCTCCTGATTTTAAATGGGAATTAAATCATTTGAGTGTTCCCAAAGAACCGGTGTTCTGCAGTTTGTGTGGGCCTACTGTACTGTTGCACAGTTTATACTGTAGAAACTATGTCCAGGACAAGGTGTTTGGAAGTTTTGGAAGATTCATAGCCACACTGAAGATTATAGAGGTATTGATCAGTCTTCTCATATCTCTAACATCACCAGAAGTCATCATTTAAGGGGTCATTTCTCAAAATGTTCCCTGTGTGGTTTATTCACCATTACAATAGCCCCACCTAAAATCATTTCCACAAGCCGCCACTGAACAAGGGTGACACACAGGGGCGGGGAGACCTGAAACGAGAGGGAGAGTTACTTTAAAAAAAATGTAATTCAAATAATCAAACTTAAATTATCTTTTGAAACATGACACTTTTGTGTAAGTCTAACGTTAATGTCTGAAATAACTAAATAGTTGAGATTTTTGTTTCTGTGAGTACACATACAATGAATGAATCAATTGATCAATTAAGTTACACTGTTTAAGGAATTAAAAATATAAAAGTGCAAACATTAAAAGAAGGGAGTCATTTATGAACAAGTTATGATTTTTCTGGGTGATTGTGAGCACTGTGGCGCCATGCTGCTTGTATGACTCTCCGGGTTCTGGATCCATTTGCAGGCTGGTGGGATAGCAGCCATGTCTTTTCAGCAGAGAGATTTTGCCTGTCTGCCAGCTCCAGAGGGAGGCATATCGACAGCTGTCTCACCATCCCCCAGCAGAGAATAAAGTCTAAGATATGCCACAGTATCCCAGGGAGAATGACTGGCTAGTTTATTATGTGTAACTATTCAGATTTCATTCTTATGGTGGATGTTCAGCATGCCCTGGCATCATCGATAGACTTTAAACCCAGACAAATATATCTAGATGCCAGCGTGTATTGTATACACAGATAAAGAGAGTGAAATGTAAGCTTTTATCCATAAACACCCTCCTGAAGCAAAGGTAATCCTGTTCCCCCTCACAGAGCGCACATCCATCTGACAGGCAAAGAGCAGCCATTACAGTTGGCAGCCATAGGGGCCACAGAGGGAGAGTGAGGTAGCTAATCCTCTACAATTCATGTACAGGAGAGAGCGGTCCAACAGTGTCATTACCACAGCAGAGGCCAAGTGGAGAGACTCGTCTTCAGTTCTGCCGTGGCTGCTGGAACTTTGCATTATCAGAACAACAATGAACCTGCAGAGTCTCTGCCTGAATCTGAGGCGGTGGGGGAAAACATGTTCATTATTCATGAGACTTCAGTTATTCATTAGATGTGCCTGAGCATACTCTTGTCCTGTTGGTATGGGCCGTTGTCATGAATATTTACAAGAGTTGCTTGATATTTAAACAGAATACATTGCCAGCAGTGAATGTCAGGTAAATAGCAGAGGAGTGGTACCTGAGACTCAGGCTGAGATTTTGTTTTCTGACTGACCTTCTCTCAAATAAAGCTCATGGCACCAGGGTAGATTTGTTCTGCCAAATCGTCTGTTCAGGCAGCCACATGGCACGGAAAGCTGACTGTCAGTGAGTGTGGCAGAAAAAAGGTATTATGCTAATTGTGAAGTTCATATTAGTATTTAGTGTCTCTACATGTCTCCATGCTTTAATGTTCAGAAAGCTCTTTATTGTTCTCATACTGCCTGTGCTGCAACACCTCTGTTCACCCTATGTCTGAAACCAGAGCCCAGTCTGCTCTCATTGGTTAGCTGGCCGACTCTGTTGTGATTGGTCAACCACTTAGAGATGTCCCGACCCTTAACCTATCACGTACAATGGGTTGGAGTGCCAATATAAACGTTCCATATTAACGTCATTACGTTACAGAAGTAAACAAACTAGTCCCATCGGGTGTGTGGGAGAGAAGGACCCTCTGGGGGGAACTTTGGGATTCTGACCTTTATATATTATTTAATATAAGTTAATGTATTTTAGCCTGTTTGACTCAATCATAAAAATGATTCCACCTGGCATTCATAAAGGATTTGATATTTTATATGAACACTTTTCTGGAAAGCCTTATACTAAATAAACATTGTGCTGCAGGAAATGATGTATTCCCCAAATATGTGTTTGCATAGGCAGCAGCGCAAGCATGTGTAATAAAGACACAAAGACCAGATGGCGCCAAAGGACACAGCAAAGACTGAGCCACACAAATACAGTTGCCAGTGTATTAGCCATTAGCTAACACTAATGTTATCTTAGCCAATAGCCCCGTAATGATGCCTCTCTCCATGAAGCTCCCATAGCACCTTCCATACAGCTAAGTGCAGTCGAAATGCTTTGCAGATGACTGACAAGCCAAGAATAAAGAGAAAAAAAGTAGACCATGAAAACAGAAGATACAAAAACATTTCATCATCCTACAATTACAGCAACCATTAAACCTTTCAATATACAAGTGGCCAAGTATGTATTTATTTTTTAAATAGATTTAAAAACTATTAAAGGTCCCATGTCATGCTGTTCTGGTTATTACCCGTCCCCTTGTGTGTTATGAAGGTTTGTCTGCATGTCAACGGTCTGCAGAGTCACAAACCCTCAAAGTACACCCTGTAGCGAGTAAAACTCTAATGCAGAAAAGACTCGTTGGAGATTTCTCATTTTCCATTGTTTACTTCCTGGGTACTGTGACATGTGAATACCCAGAGGCCACACCCTCTGCCAGCCTTTCACCAAACAAAGCTTCCCAAACCTTTCAGGATTCATGCCGGATATGTACAGCGTAGGGCACTGAAGAACGATGCTGTTCCTACTTTGTTTGGACCGGCGGGAGATTCGGGTACACAACCTGTAAGTATTCATTGTTGTTTGTGTATTTATGATGTTTAAAACAAACAAGGTATCTACCATGACTGTTTAAATGGGTAAACGTTTTTCGGACTACGTTGGGATTGCGGAGAAATGCTCTCCGCAGACCCATTCTCACAGCGTTATAAACCTTTTTCTTACTCAATATCAAGCCACACTTATTGCTTTTACTTCGGCTGTGAGTGTTTGTGTGTGCTCAGGGTGAGTTTCGCTTGTTCTCGCTGTATCGCCGACCCGGAAGCCTGTCTGCTCCTTTAGAAATGATCATTATGATCAGTAGAAATGGCCATGACATGGGACCTTTAACATAATGCATTAATAATGAATGTTGACCCCGGTCATCAGGACAAATTGTTGTTATTGTAAGATTCTGCAAAACATGGATTGGTTAAATGTTTTTGCAACTGATGCGTAAAACATGCAAAACAAGCACATTATGTCATGTGACTCATGTCATGTGACTCATGTCATGTGACTCTATGGCACAGAGTGTAGTTTCAACCCAAACTTTTTTCTAAACTTAAAGGTGGGGTAGGTAAGTTTGAGAAACCGGCTCGAGATACACTTTTTGTTATATTCCATGGAATGCTCTTAACATCCCGATAGCAATGAATATCTTAAGTGCTTTGACAACAAATCCATAAAGAAATATCATCTGTGGAAGCCGTAGTGCTGTAAAAAGCACGACCAATCATCTGAGCCGGCCCGGCTAAAATAACTGGATGGCCTACCTGCCTGTCAGCCTTCCATCTGTGCACAAACTTATCTCGTGTCCTCATTGGTCATGTGCGCGTTCATGTGTGTTGGAGGAGGGGCTCTGTAAGGAAGTGGCAGATTTTCTCCGGCTGTGTATTTTCAAATTCTAGCGCACTGGAGCTGGTTTCTCCAAAATTACCTACCCTGCCTTTAAGTGAGTATTTTTGTTGCCAACCAATCGTTTCACAGCGTAAACTGGCGCTGTGCATTTGTGCAAGCGTGCATCTGATGTCAAAAGTATTTTTGTTTCAGAAGCATTAAAAAACAACAACAATCAGTTTGGAAGATCAAAATGTGGCGTAGTTGTAAATCCTACATGGGGTCATGATTTCATTTTCTTGAGGAGAAACATACTTTTTCCGATTGCTTCCCTGATCCCTGATGTCAGGGACAGTGGCAGTGCTTAGGGGAAATGCCCTGACGCTGCATTTTTTTCCTCCCCCCCAGCTGCAGAGGGGAGGGGGTTTTTAGAAAGCAGGGCGGCACACTGTTCATCATCTGACACGCAGCTGAGGGACGTGGACTGCTCGGGCCTCAGCAGCAGGCCTCTGCCATGTGCACACAGGGAATAAACTTTCACTGGCAGCAGATGGTGCTTTCAGTGTCCCAGTAAGACTCCCCGATCATAAACAGCACACTGATGTCTCATTTTATGTGTCTATAGAGCTTTGGATGTTCACTGAAAATGCTTGTCTGACTCCTTTCTAGAAAACCAGAACCCCATTTTATATAGACAAAGTACATGCAAACATTTTATTGTTTCATAAATAGTGATTGCTGTGTCAGGGTTAGGGTTGGTGATGAATAGTTGTATTCAGGGAGAGACAGCACACAACCTTTGGCACAGTCAACATAATACATCTTCGACACAAAAGGTGCCCATTTAGAGTGGTTCAGGAATGAATTATAAAACCAGGATATTAGTTAGCATTTAGAATTTCCGGTTTCCTCTCTCAAAGTCACCGTTGTTTTTAAAAAAAAATAATTCAGGTTTGATGACTGAAGTTTAAGAGATGTTTACATTTTGTTCTTCAAAAATAAAATATGTGAAGCTTATACGCGTCTTAAAAAACGCCACTTGCTAAAAAAGTGTAGTTTTGTAGCAAATGCTCCTGTACCGCTAAACGGTTTCCAAAGATTGCAATTTTTTTGTTTTGTTTATTTCAAAACCTTCCAGCACATTTTCTGTCCCACCCATGACATTTCACATAAACCATGCCCAAAACGCTAAAGCATGCACTTGTTGTGTTAAATATACTTGTCCTTATACAAAATGTAAATATAGTTGTACAAAAACTGGTTTCCAACTATTGTTTAAAATATCAAATAGCAATCGAACGACCCCTAAAATTGCATTTTTCTTTGATTTCGGAAATAATGAGGTTGTAAAAAGGTTCTTGTTTAAAAAAACACCCTGCAAATCAGTTGAAATGTTCCGTATCTTGCAAAAATAATGATCAATATTTGGTTTTGTTTCCAAAAAAGACATTGTTTTGGTCAATAAATTGCAATTACGGCCTAACATATTGAAGATGAGACAAAAAATAAACCCTATGTAAACAACATTTATTTATTTTCTGTAATTTTTCAAAAGCTGCGAAAAAAAACACTTAAAGGTGGGGTAGGTACGTTTGAGAAACCGGCTCGAGATACACTTTGTGTTATATTCCATGGAATGCTCTTAACATCCGATAGCAATGAATATCTCAAGTGCTTTGACAAAAAATCCATAAAACACGACCAATCATTTTAGCCGTTTTGTTATTTGTTTATAGCCTAACATTAGCTTTTTACTTTTGGCAACTGCATTTACACTTCAGAAATCTAAAGTGGTGATGCTATGGTCAGCGTACCAAAACACGTCATCAATGCACCACCATATTGTGTTCAGGAGATACAGTAATTCACTTTCAAGTGTCTATGTGTCTATGCAAGAAAGAAAGTTATAGCCCCCCCCCCCCCCCCCCCAGCATACACACAAGCAAACAATGAGTGGAGCTGTCTGTCTGAATTCTGTATTGGGGGCTCCAGTAGTTGTTTGACATTTAAACATGAGGTTTGATTGAATGGAAACAGACAGGAGCAATCACTGTAGACAGCAGCAAGTCAACTGCAGCAATTCTGATACGCTACAATACAGACAATGCAAAAGACTGCTAGAAATCTGAAACATACATTACATAAGGCCTCGCACAAAAGCACTATGGCCAAGCCCTCTAGTGGACATAATAATGATGAGGGCAGTAAAGGAAGAAGTCAGGTGATGTGTTATCGACCAACAAAGGGAGGGGGAATGGTTGATCTTCCTCCACATGTCCAACCTTAAGTCAGTGTTGTTCTTTTTAAAGCTAAACACATTAAATTCCTCACTTTAACCATGTGTTTAAATTGTTTCAGGTTCAAATCATTTGTTTTCTATCAATGTACGTTAGTTAACTCTACTATACAAACTGCACACCTATTTTCTATTTCGTGAAAGGTCTCTTTATCCTTGATCTCCCTTTTCACTGAGCTGAACAATCGTGAAGCAAAGAGAATCTTAACACACTTAACTGTTAAGACACATCACCTAACACTTAGACACTGACTAAACACCTACTGAATGACCATATTGAAAGAACAAACAGCAGTAGGTTAACGGGTTTTTTTGTTGCAAGATGAGAATATTTGGAGTGGAATAAATGGAAGCCAACAATGGTGACCAACAAGTGGCGCAGTGATGATATATTTGTGTAGGCCAACCAGGAAGTAAGCATTGCAAGGGCTATCTTGACAAAAATAAATGGAATTTGTCCATTGGATGTTGGAATATTTGTAAATTGTAAAGTTTGTTCAGCAGGTTAATCTCCACATATTCACACCACCAAAGTATGTCAAAAGTTAAGAAACGGTCCCATGATTGACACCACCGCTAAGCTAAAGGTGGAGCCATGTTTGGTGTCATGCTGTAGTCTCATTCAGTCACTTGTTAGCAACCACTGTTTCTATGACATGTAAAAACAGCGAACAGAATTTACTGATGTATTTTATGTCATAGAACAAAATGTGAAAATCCTTAAAGCTTCAATTAAGCATAGGCTATACCTTATTTCAGGCATCAAACCAAAAAAACATTGTCTTTGAGACAAGGGAACCAAAAATGTTACCTCATTTTAGGGTTTTAGGAACCTTACCTGCAGCGGTCCATGGCTGGGAGGTTTTAAAATGAACAGATGTAAAGCACTGCAATCTTTGGAAACTGTTTAGCAGTAAAGAAGCATATTCTATTTGAGCCAACAAGTGCTGAAACATACAACAAGGTAGAGCAGAGGGGATGTATTTGGGGTGTGAGGCCTGGTGGAGGCTGTGGGGAAGTTCACACTCCATGTGTGTGTGTGACATGGTGGAACAGCGGGGTGTTTGACCAGCTGACCCTCTGCAGGTCCGTCCTGTATGACCATCCATCTGCTCCGCCTGCTGTCTTTAGACCCCTGGGGAAGGAACAGAGGCCGTCTCCCATCAAGCCTTCTGTTTACCTACAATTCATCTAGCAACATGCTCCAGGTGTTGGTGCAACCTCTTTCATCAAAGGCAGCCATTCTGTGTATCTTGTGTGTCTTGTTGCCCTATCAGGGGCATTACACCTGGTATACCTCAATGTTATACATATATGATAAGCATACACACGATGTATTAAACTCTAAAATAAACAGCTTGTGGGATTTCAAATAATGGGTCGTGCCCTAAAATTGTTTCTTCACGGGGTTCTTGGTTTAGCTTTCAGTTATGTACACAGACACAGACTCATTCTTGGAATCGCTTTGTACGCTTCACAAATCACAATATTACAAAAATAGCCATTTAGGGAGGTTTAAAAAAATGATGTCCATTTTGCCATTGGATTATCCTGTGTCCATCATGCGTTAAGAGGTACAATTATAAGAAGTTCCTCATACAGTAGAACTATACATGAAAGAGGAATGGTGTGTAATAACTATTGGGGGTAACAATTATAACAAAATAAGTACTCCCATTTGGTTACTGCACAGACATTTTGGCATGCTTTGTCTGTAGGGATGCTCCGATCGCCAATTTCGGGGCCGATCGCCAGAATCAGTATCGGCCGATACCGATCGCCGATCCGATCGAGTGGGCGGGGCCTAAATGGAAGATTTAAACATCACTTTAAATCTTCCATTTAAAGTGATGTTTACAACTCAGTTAATGGGGCTCATTCACTGGAGCTTCCACAAACAACAATCAACTTAATTATTACATTAAAATGATGTACATTATTCAAGTTTACATTAACTTTGGATAATAACACGGGAGAAATTAGCGGAAGTGCTCTCTTTTCCTCTCACCCTCTCTCTCCCCCCCCCCCCTCTCTCACCCTCCTGACAGTATCTCATGCAGCCACTGATCCAGTAATGAGTGACCCGACAATGAAGAATACATATATTTATAATAACTAGTTTAGCTTGTTCCAGAGGTAGATAAAACAGCTAAGTGTGTTAGGTCTAACTCTTACGTCTCGTTTGGAATATGAGGAAATGAACTGCGGTCTGGTTCTCCCTGTGTGTGTGTTTCGCTGCGCTTACCGGTCCGGCCGGCGGAGCTGCAGGATTTCTGCTTCACACACGTTGCATACCGCTATTTTACTGTCTTTTTCGGACAGCTTAAAATAATGCCAGACCGGTGAAGCCATTTTGGCGAGCTTGTTTTGCCGCACATAGAGAAAAAGTGTCATGTAATTTACGTCATGCGATCGGCTCTCGCGATCGGCATGTTTAGAGAGCACCGATCGATCGGTTGTTAAGAACTTGGATACACAAGGGAAAAAGGACTCAAATGCATGACCCAGGAGCAAGAGATAAAGTACAAGTAATATACTTTATTTGCCAAAAAGGATATTCAAACAGATAACGGCACTCTTAACGAGTCGAACAAAAATCGGCTTCACAAAGGCACAACAAAAAAATCACTCACAACGTGAGGAACAAACTTACAATAAGTTTTAGGAGCATGAATAAGGCAGGTAACCAAAAGAGCAACCGTGATGGGCAGAGTTCTGGCATGAGGACAGGACAAGACGAACTGACACTGAACGCTGGGAGACTTTAAACACTCAACAACAAGACACAGGTGAACACAATCAGGGGCGGGGCTGATACTGATGAGGGCGGGAGAACATATGAGGAAAGGGAGTCAAGGGACCTGAAACAAACAAAACAGGAAGTGAGCAATAATAAAACATAAACATGAAACCTGATTACTAACACTTTTGACGGTGCACAACAGTACCCCCAGGCCGATCATAAAAATCCTGAATCAGGGTTTTATCCACAATAAACCTCACAGGAACCCAGCATCTTGCCTCGAGACCATAACCCACCCAATCCACCAGGAATTGTTTTCCTCAACCCCTATTGCGGACTTCCAGCAACTTGCGGACCTTGTACGTTAGGCCACCTTCGAAGAACTGGGGTGGTGGAGGGGGCTTGGAGGCGGGAATCAGCGTGCTCTCATGAACTGGCTTTATCTTGCTGACGTGGAATGTAGGGTGTACCCCCATGGGTCTGGGAAGTCTTAGGCGCACAGACACCGGATTGATGACTCTTGACACTGGAAAAGGCCCCACAAACCTTGGAGTCAACTTCTTGGAAGCCACCTGAAGTGGTAGGTCCTTGGTGGAAAGCCACACATTTTGACCCGGTTTGTAGATGGGAGCGGCCCTGCGGTGGATGTCTGCTACATCCTTCATCCGAGCCGAACTTCGTAGCAGAGATTGGCGAGCTCCAGCCCAAACTCGGCGACAGCGTCTAATCAAGGCGTGAGCTGATGGTACCTTAACTTTCCCTTCGTCGGTTGAGAACAGCGGCGGTTGATAACCATTGGCACAATGGAAAGGCGAGAGACCTGTGGCCGCCGTGGGAAGAGTATTGTGGGCAAACTCCACCCAAGTGAGGTGGTCGCTCCAGTTGGTCTGGTTCTGGAAAACGAGACAGCGTAGTGTAGTCTCCAGTTCTTGATTCAGACGCTCCGACTGTCCATTTGATTGAGGGTGGTAACCTGAAGACAAGCTGACAGTAGCGCCTATGATTGTGCAAAACTCCTTCCAGAAAGCTGAAATGAATTGTGGACCTCTGTCGGAAACAATGTCATTTGGAAATCCGTGGATCCTGAATATCTGGTTCATCATGACCTCTGCGGTACTCTTGGCAGAGGGGATCTTGGTTAGAGGAATGAAATGAACCATCTTGGAGAACCGGTCCACCACTGTCAGAACCGTAGTTTTGCCTCTGGACGAGGGAAGACCTGTCACAAAGTCCATAGATATATGTGACCAGGGACGTTGAGGAATCGGCAGTGGTTGGAGCAACCCCATCTTGACCTGGGACGAGTTTTTATTGCAGGCACACACCGGACAAGTCGCTACGTACTCCTGCACATCCTTCTTCATGGCTGGCCACCAGAAACGTTGCTTAATCCTGTACATAGTCCTTTTAACTCCAGGGTGGCACAAGATCACCGACGTGTGGGCTCAGTGGATGACCTTAGAGTGGAGAGACACAGGAACAAAGAGCAGGTGGTTTGGACACTTGCTAGGTGCTGGGTTTAATGTGTTAGCCTGTTTAACGTCCAATTCTAGTTGCCAGGAAAAGGCTCCGACCATACGGTTTAATGGAAGGATGGTCTTGGGCTCTACCGAAAATGGTTCTGGATCGAAAAGACGAGACAAGGCATCAGGCTTCCGATTCTGAGATCCGGGACGGAAAGAGAGAGTGAAGTTGAACCTACTGAAAAATAGAGTCCACCTGGCCTGCCGAGAGTTGAGACGTTTAGCCTTTCTGATATACTCCAGGTTTTTATGGTCTGTCCAAACTAAGAACGGCTGTTCTGCCCCCTCCAACCAGTGTCTCCATTCCTCCAGAGCAGCTTTTACAGCTAACAGTTCCTTATTTCCCACATCGTAGTTCTTCTCTGCCGCCGTCAGCTTCCGCGACAGGAAGGCACATGGGTGTATCCTGTTGTCTTTCAAGGATGTTTGGGACAAAATGCCTCCAATTCCCTCATTGGAAGCATCGACCTCGACCACAAACTGGCGCTGGGGATCCGGAATGGTGAGAATTGGCGCTGTGGTGAACCTCTCCCTGAGGAGCTGGAAAGTGCAGTCAGCCTGGGGAGTCCACTTGAAGGGAACTTTGGAAGAAGTCAGAACATGCAGAGGAGCAGCTACAGAACTGAAGTTTCTTATAAACTTTCTGTAGAAGTTTGCAAACCCTAAGAACTGCTGAACCTTCTTCCTGGAGTCTGGTGTTGGCCACTTGGAAACTGCACTGACTTTAGCAGGTTCCATCTGCATCTGGTTTGGTGAGATTATATATCCTAGAAAGGCCACCTTTTCTACGTGAAACTCACACTTCTCTGCCTTGACATATAATTGATTTTCGAGTAGTTTCTGCAGAACCTGACGGACATGGTGAACATGGGACTTAGAGTCTGGTGAGAAAATCAAAATGTCATCAAGGTACACAAACACAGAAACATTCAAAAATTCCCGCAAAACCTCATTCACAAAACCCTGAAACACAGCCGGTGCATTACACAGTCCAAAAGGCATCACAAGGTATTCATAGTGACCGCTCTGAGTATTAAATCCTGTTTTCCACTCATCCCCTTCCCTTATTCTAACCAAGTGATATGCATTTCTTAAGTCCAGCTTGGTAAAAATCTTGGCAGTCTGAAGTAGCTCGAAAGCAGAGGACATGAGTGGCAGAGGATAGCGTTTTTTCACCGTAATTTCATTAAGAGGGCTGTAGTCTATGCAAGGTCTCAGAGAACCGTCCTTTTTTCCTACGAAGAAAAACCCCGCTCCAGCTGGGGAAGATGAAGGACGGATAATCCCTGATTTAAGAGAAGCGGAAATGTAGTCGTCCATTGCGTCTCTCTCTGGCCTTGAGATCGAATACAGTTTTCCCTTGGGAATGGGAGCCCCCGGTAAGAGATTAATGGGGCAATCAAAAGGTCGGTGAGGAGGTAACGACATGGCTTTTGATTTGTTAAAGGCTTCCTTAAGATCATGATAACATGACGGTACTTTCTGTAGGTCAGGATAGTCTGGGTGATCTATGACGATCCTACTAGGGTCTGTTGGTGCTTTAACAGAGCGTGAATGTTTACACCTGTTAATGCAATCCTCTCCCCACTCCTTAACCTTTCCTGAGCGCCAGTCAATGTGTGGGTTGTGGATTTTTAGCCACGGAAAACAAACAAAAAAAAACGGATGCTGAGCCGATTCAAAAATGTGAAACTGCATAACTTCAGTGTGGTCATTATTTACAGTGATCTGGATAGGTTCTGTGCAGTGGGTGACTGTAAACAACAAATGTCCGTCTAAAGCACTGGCGGTAATGGGAGAAGATAGGACAGTTTTTATACCAAGCTGTTTGACTATGCCCCAATCCATAAGACTTTCGTCCACTCCTGAGTCTATTAGCACTCCTTGGGAAATGACCTGATCATTAATAAAAAATGTTACCTTGGTAACTGGACGAGGAGGAAAGTCTGTGGAAAACTTGCTCACCAGCACCACCTGGCCCTTATGCTGCCGCATCTGAAGCAGTCTTCGGCTGGCTTCTGTTGCAGGTGATGAATGGTCAAAAATACGACTCGTAGTGTCTGTGAAGTCGGGTAATGAGTAACATAGTTCCGTGTCTCTGGACCATTCTGCAGTAGCCCAGGCTGCAGCTCTTCCCGTTAAATGGGACACGATGAACACCACTTTACCATGGTCTGATGAAAAAGTGCCTGGGTTGTCTTGGAAATGCAGGTCGCACTGCACCAGGAAAGCTCTGCAATTGAAGGAATCACCGGAAAACCTCGCCAGCCATAGTGCGGAAGACACAGCCTGGCTTGGATTGACAGCGTCAACAGGATCCGCAACATGCATGCGGTCAGCTGTGACTGACGTCATCGGCGGAGCAGTCTGAAGTTGAATGCTGAACTGCTGCATCTGATTCGCCAGCTGTTGTATCTGTGCAGAGACGGAAACCTGAAGTTCGGCCTGGTTTCCTACCAGTGTCTGCACTCCTTGGCTGATTAATCCCAGCTGTTCCTCGTGATAAAAAATCCTCGCGCCTTGGGCTGACAGGGCGGTGTGAAGAGCTTTTGGGTCGGCTGAGTCCATTGTGGTCAGTTCGTTCTGTTAAGAACTTGGATACACAAGGGAAAAAGGACTCAAATGCACGACCCAGGAGCAAGAGATAAAGTACAAGTAATATAATTTATTTGCCAAAAAGGATATTCAAACAGATAACGGCACTCTTAACGAGTCGAACAAAAATAGGCTTCACAAAGGCACAACAAAAAATCACTCACAACGTGAGGAACAAACTTACAATAGGTTTTAGGAGCATGAATAAGGCAGGTAACCAAAAGAGCAACCGTGATGGGCAGAGTTCTGGCATGAGGAAAAGGACAAGACGAACTGACACTGAACGCTGGGAGACTGGGGACTTTAAACACTCAACAACAAGACACAAGTGAACACAATCAGGGGCGGGGCTGATACTGATGAGGGCGGGAGAACATATGAGGAAAGGGAGTCAAGGGACCTGAAATGAGACGTGAAACAAACAAAACAGGAAGTGAGCAATAATAAAACATAAATATGAAACATGATTACTAACACTTTTGACGGTGCACAACATCGGTAGAGAGTGAGTATCGACCGATACTTTTGGATCGGATCTCGATCGGACACCGATCGAGATCTGATCCAAAAGTTTAGGACTTGGACTTGACCTGAACTTGCCCATCCTGACTTGAGACTTGACTCGGACTTGAGTGCAAAGACTTGAGACTTGACTCGGACTTGCAAACCAATGACTTAGTCCCACCTCTGCTGGCTCCCCAAAGCAGATATTAATGTCGCTCTTAACGTTCCCACTCATCCATCCCAGTGGAACTCCTTTTTAAAAAAAAAAAAACACATGCACCGGTGACATGGGCAAGTAGTATTGCTCTCCTCAGTCCAAATCATCCACTGCTCAGGGAGATAACATTACATGTTACTTGTTAGACGCCTTTGTCCGGGGCAACTTGCGTGGTCGGTGCTGTGGGCAGTCCCCACGGGAGCGGTTGAGGTGAAGTGTCTTAGGGACACGACGACATGCTGGCTGCAGTGGGGTTTGAACCTGTGCTCCCCTGATCCAAACACCAACGCTCTAATCCACTGCGCCACAGCCTCCTATCACTCTCTCCTCCGATCCCCTTACGCGTTGCCCTTTAAGTCATCTAGCGTTCAAATACAACATTACATACATTGTAACACTGCTCACCTGCATAGAAGAGAAAAAGAAGAAAAAGAGGAGACTCCTTTAGGAGCACAGCATTCGTAAATCAAAGAGGAACTATAAGCCCAGTCACACACCCGGAGTCCTAGGTATCACACCGAGCTTTATAGTAATGAAATGTTCTCCTAACCGAAAACTGCGTGCATCAACAATGACGTCAAGCGTATTACAGAAAAACATCACCAACGGCAGTTGCTCTCCCTCACCGGGCAACTGCATATCGCCATGCGGATGATCATGGCACGCATCATCTCCTGTCTTCTGGACGTGGCGTTCACTGCCATTACGACGACCGTGCATTTCCCCGACTCTTAAGGATGTGCACGACACATCCTTTGTTTTGGGGGGATTATCTGCAGGGTGAGCGAGTCGCAGGTCCCGGGCCCACTCACTAGCGACTTTTTCCGGCACAAGATCAACCACATAGCGGCACGAACATATTTCCACCTATTGCCTTACACATTCATAATCATACCTGTTCGGACATACCACTAGCTCTCCCTCATCATTTTCATTTCAGATGATATCGAGAAAACTGTTCATAATCTCTTAAGCAAGCATTATAAAAAATCGGATTCTCCCCAAACATCGAGGCAGTCTTCCAGGATAGGTGCAGCTACCTTATGGCGTGTTTCCACTGCAGGCCTAGCTCGGCCTCGCTCGGTTTGGTTAGGCCTTATTAGGCCCGGCTCACTTTAATGCTGCGCTTCCATTACAGTTTAGGAACTGGGGTAGTAACTATAGTAACGCAGTGTACGCGGAGCCGTGACGTCATCTTCAATGAGAGCCCCAAAAAAACAACACAGCCGTTAGCTCTTAGCCCTCAGAGCTCACAGCTCTTCATATCTGTTCAGAAACTAGACAAACGTTAAACAAGTACAAACCACAGACTGCCTGTGTCATGGAGAATACAGTCGCTGGTTTATTTATGTCTGTAGGCCGTTGTTGTGAGTGTGGACGGTCGGAGCATATAACGTTAGCTTAGCCAAGCTCCATTTAGAAAACACACATTTTAAAAGGGTTTTTCGCCTGCCGTCTGTCTGCAGACTTGTCAAAGCATTAATTCATGGTTTTTACTAACCGGTATCAGTATGTTGTTACTTCGGCATCATTTTGAAACGTGTATTACAATTAAATCACGGTCAAATATGTTCATCTTGTTGTAGTTGTAGCCCCCTTGCCAGCGATTCTCTCTCTGGTTTAGCATACTCAGCCCGACTCAGCCTGGTTGTTCCTGGCCCTAGAACCACGATTTAGTCGGGCCAGAAAAAAGGTGAAAAAGTAGCCCCGGGCCAAAACTAGGCCAAGTGGAAACGCAACCAAAAACTGGCCCCGCACGGCTCGGTACGCTTAAAGCGAGCTACCCGCTGCAGTGGAAACGCGCCATTAGTGGCAGCAACAACTCGGGCGCAGGCCCTCCGCTACACCTCCCTATTCGAAAGCTCGGCGTCGGCTATCAAAGATCTCTCAAGCTTACTTCTGGTAAGATCCGCATAGAACTGGTGGTGGTGTTCAATCACCATATTCAAATCCCAACTAAAAAACCTCACATGTTCAAATCAGCTATCACTATAGTGCTCCCCATTATTTGTATATTCTGTGTCCACTTTGATTGTCCTCTCTATGACTTTCTGCTTCTGTTTTATCATGCGCTGTTGCCTCTTAGCTTTTGTTGTGTGCAATGTCATATCCATGCCGTGCGTTTGCACTTCAATTAAAGTCACCAGTTCATGCCCTCATATGCATTTCATGCATTTGACCCAGGAAGGGTCTGAGTCTTAGGCTTGTTGATAAGCCGGGATACGATGCATGCATCACTGTAGCTAACGGCTCATGTACATTTCGCTGCCTACACCTCCTTCACTCGCCCGGACATCAGCTCCGTGCTGGCAATCCAATGATCTCTCAAGCCTTATATCTCTATTTATATCCATGTCACCATCCCCTGCTAAAATGCCTTCCACGCATCTCAGCAATCTTATACGTTCATGTGTCTCTCATGCTTTATCCCCGACCAGGGCCCGGCTCGGTGTCGAGCCAGTCCCTAATACATGTGTCATCGTTCGGATCTAACGAGCTAAAAGTCCGCTCCCTCTCACTCTTAATTCTATGCTATGCAATTAACTTTTCTTCTCTCCCTCTGTATATCTCCCATTCATATCCCATAGATCTCTGCATCCAACCCGTATGGTAAGAACCCCGTACATTTCATTGCACAATACTATTTGTTTTGGGGGGTTTTCACCGGATCGGTTCTACCCTCCCGAATGATACTTCCTGCACATTCATTTGTGTATCTGCGCATTAAATATGTATCATCACATCAAAACCGTCTCTCCTGATTGAAATTAAGCGCAAGTTCAACCAGGAAGACCGTCTTTACACATTCATGTATTTCTATCTCCATGTTTCTACTCTCTCTCCTCTCAATAAGTGACCGGGGGCGTCACTCTTCAGCTTAGCCAATCACTTCACTCTATTCCCAAGAGCCTATCATAGCATGCCGTCAAACCATTTAAACTCTGCTCTTTCCCCTCTGACAGCTGTCATTTCAGGTGACTCAACGCAACCCTCCTCCACCCCTTTTCACCTCCCGTCCCTCCGAATCCAGGGTCAAGCTAAACCACTCCTCCTCAGACCGACCCAGCTATCCATTCACCACCACCAGTGTCTAGACCCCGGGGGGTTTTCATCGGATCGGTTCTACCCTCCCAAATGATACTTCCTGCACAATGCGGCCTAATCGCCAAAACTACTGTCACATTCTTTTGTGTATCTGCGCATTAAATATGTATCATCACATCAAAACCGTCTCTCTTGATTGAATTTCCATCAAACAAATGCTCCTGTCATTTAGCACTGCTTTAGCACTGTACCAGATTTTATTTCCTTAGGCATTATGTTTACGTTCATGTTCATTGATACACACATTGAAATAACTGAATGATTCATGTGTTACCAATGTAAACAAAGGCCAAGACATCAAGACATATTGTAATATATCAATTAAATGTATTTGATCCCAAATACAAAGTGCATAGCGGCTGCAGCTGCAGCTTTATGGGTAAACGTTTAGGTCAAGTTGTGGTTTTAGAGAAGATTCTGCCTTACCTTTGTATTCTCATGGTGCAGAGGTCGATCTGGATGAGCGATCCAAAATGATCGATTGCAAATGAGAGCTGTTCAGACTGAGTTTCCAGCAGTCCACAGAATGAGAGGAGAACAACAATAAATCAATGAAGGCTTGAATCTCTCAAACCCCATAGGAGAAAACTCTGTGCCAAAGATGAGTCCGTTTGGCTTCAAATTTGATGAAAGAAAAAGTAGTTTTACTTTTATGCAGAAAACATATGTGAGCCAATATCTCCATAATGTGTGTAAACAATTTGAGAGGGCAGTCGTATGGAGCTAAAAAGCACAGACAACTCTGGCTTCTCAGTCAGGAAATGGCCTGCAAATACCTAAGAAGAACACTAATGGACACCTAGACAGTTTTTTTTAAGCGGAAGACATTCCTTTGACATCAACATCGAGCACTGGCCTGTATTATGTTTACTTATTTATTGGCTGCTCAATCCTTCTGTCCTCGCCTCAGGTCATGTTTCTCTCTCTGTACAGACAGCACTTATTCAGCCTTGGGTGCCCTAGTGCAGTGTTTCCCAACCGGGGGTACGCGTACCCCTAGGGGTACGCGTACCCCTAGTGGTACGTGGGTGGTCCCCAGGGGGTACGTGAAAAGATTTTTAAAAGTAAAAAAAATAAATTTGATTTTAGATTTTTTTTAATTAAAAATGTTACAGGAAAACTGTACCCAAATAATGAATAATGCATAATCTGTAATAATGTAACCAAAATTGGGGGCATTCAAATTAAGTAATAATTTGCTGGCTATATATTATTATTGGCGCGGCGTTCAGCTTCCCGCCGGACTGTCAGGTGTTACATCATCATAATCATTGTAGTGGCGCGCTGGTTTTCTTGCTAGCTAGCAAAATATCAACATCCTATCAAGTGAATGCGCTGGTGTTTATTGAGATCAAAATTTCTGTTAACATAATCATTATGGATCAATGGCTGAGTCGAGCTGGTTCATCCAGGAACAACAGCACAGGTGATACTGCTGGATCAGGAGAACCCGTTCTCAAGAAAATGAAAACAGAGAAGGTGAAGAATCGTCAGTTTGGTGAACATTATGTGCTCTCCGGGTTTACGGTCCCAACTACAGAGCCACCTCAGCCAATGTGTTTCATCTGTGGCGACGTGCTTTCTAATAATAGCATGAAACCATCCCATTTACATCGGCACCTTAGTACTAGACATCCCGCCTGTGTGGGTAAGCCTGCAGAGTGTTTTCACCAAAAGCTGGCTGAATTTAAGGGAAGCGACCTCAGTCTCAACCAAGGCCTTGGAGGCATCTTATGCCGTGTCGCTACTCGTTGCTAAATCGAAAAAGCCATTTACCATAGCCGAAGAGCTAATCTAGCCTGCTGCTATAATTCTCGCAGAAACTATGCTCGATAAGAAAGCAGCTGAAGTCCTGAAGAAAGTGCCGTTGTCAAATAATACTGTGTGCCATCGGATCGACGACATGGGAATTGACATTATTGACCAAGTGGTGGAAAAATGTAAAGCGTCGGGTACGTTCGCTTTGCAGTTGGACGAATCAACGGATGTCAGTGGGGAAGCACAACTGATTGCGTTTGTGCGTTACAAAGACACTTTGGAGATGAACGAGCACATTCTGTTGTGCAAGAAACTCACGGGGAGAACTACCGGACGGGACGTTTTTAACGTTATTGAACATTTTTTCTCTCAACACAAGCTGGATTGGAAATCCTGCTCTCATGTGTGCACAGACGGCGCTGCGGCGATGACCGGCAGAGTAAATGGATTAATGGCCCACATAAAAAAGGTAAACCCTGACGTTACATGGACACACTGCATGATTCATCGAGAAGCATTAGCTAGCAAGAGAACGAGTCCAGAGTTAAACGATGTTTTGAATGATGCCGTAAAAGTGATCAACTTCATACAGTCCAGGCCTTTGAATCATAGACTGTTTCAGTCACTTTGTGAAGACGGTGGGTCAGAACATAAACAGCTCCTGCTTCACACTGACGTCCGCTGGTTATCCCGAGGGAAGACGTTACAGCGGCTGTTCGAGCTCCGCAATGAAGTGAGGGCATTTCTGTCGGAGCACACACACCCACTTGTGGCTATGTTCGACGACGCTGACTGGGTAGCTCGGCTGGGATACCTCTCTGATATTTTCAGCAAACTCAACCAGCTGAATCTCTCTCTTCAAGGTAAAGACACAAATGTTCTTAGCTTGTATGAAAAAGTGTGTGGATTCATGGAGAAGATCAAGCTCTGGCAGAGCAAATGTGAAAAAGGGGATACAAGTTGTTTCCTACATACATTGCTACTGGTGAATGTGACAGAGCTCCAATTGTGAAAATAGTACACCCACATTTGTCCAAGCTCAAGAATGAGTTCAACTCCTACTTCCCTGATATTGACAACAAGTCATCCACACTGGACTGGGTGCGTAATCCATTTGTGACGTGCATTAACAGCAGCATTCCCGCCTGACTGCAAGAAGACCTCATAGATGTGTCCTCAGATAGGAGCCTGAAGATGAGGTAATCAAGCACACCACTGACACAGTTCTGGTGTGGTGTGGAGAAGGAGTATCCTGAATTGGGGAAACGTGCCCTGAATGAACTGTTGTCTTTTGGGTCCACATACCTGTGTGAGGTGACATTCTCCGCCATGACCCACATCAAGACTAAACACAGGAACAGACTCAACTTGGAGAATAACCTGGTCACAGCTGTAGCAACAATCTCCCCCAGACTCACAAAACTGATGAGGGAGAAACAGGCTCAAGTGTCACATTAATTGGTGAGTTACCTTACTTTTTTTTTGTTAAGTCTTTAAACAATGGCTATTATAATGTATATGATTAGTTATGATTGAATATTATTTAAGTGTCACATTAATTGTCGCATTGGGTCACACAGACAAAAATATCCTCCTCTTCTCTATCTCTCCTCGTTACTTCTCTCCT